>JARYGA010026815.1:0-28731 GCA_030545235.1 Helianthus tuberosus | reverse complement strand
TCTAGGTATGGTGGTGATGGTCCTTGTGACCGAATCGGTTGGGGGGGGGGGTTGGTTGCAAGTATTTCCAATTAGATGGTAAAGACTAGTTAGTTTTCAAGCATGCACTTTACATATGATATTTATTTGATAATTAGTGGGTGTTAGGGTGTTCGGGGATCACGACTAGTAAAAAATAATAAAACAATGTATTTGACAAAAAATTGGTGTCCCGGGTAATGTCCGGTTGTCCGGTTAGATACCGTTCCGTTAAAGTGTTTAATTGTTTCGTAAAGTGTCCTTTATATATATTTTTGTAACACAATTTATTCCCGGCACTTAGGAAAGCATACAGGACCATTCTGCCAT
Organism: Helianthus tuberosus; assembly: GCA_030545235.1. Taxonomy (NCBI): domain Eukaryota; kingdom Viridiplantae; phylum Streptophyta; class Magnoliopsida; order Asterales; family Asteraceae; genus Helianthus; species Helianthus tuberosus. The sequence goes on along the minus strand of JARYGA010026815.1, from coordinate 28,383 downwards.
ATTTTTGCACTTTACTAGTATGTTAAAATGCTGAATTTTATTAATGAATGCAGAATTCTGCATTTAAAGTGTGTTTTAGGCACTTCCCGGCACTATAACTATCACCTAGTGACGCAGTTTTATGGTCCTCACTTCCCTACACTCCATACTAGTGTAGTACCTTGTCCCTGGCTCATACTGGCCTCAATAACATTATCTGTCTATGTGCTGGCATTGTCAGCATGTTTCTGAATTATCCGTTCAGTGTGCTAGCTGTGCTTTGTGCATCAAGTATGTCACTAAAGTTTGTGTGTAATAAATGGAGTGACTGTATGAAATATGATGCATATGTATGTATGATACAAAATCATAAAGCAGTTCAAATTGTTAGTTGTAATCAAGCACAGTTATTAAGCACATAATTAAAATTAATTAATTGTACAGTACCTGTAATTGTGAGGGTTGTCACATTCTCCCCCCGTTAAGAAAATTTCGTCTCGAAATTTTAGGTTCTGCTTCTACTTGCAGGGGTCTTGGGGAATAAATGTGGGTACTTGGCCTTCATACGATCCTCACGTTCCCATGTGAATTCTGGGCCGTGTCGTGCATTCCATCGAACCTTGACGAGCTTGACACTACTCCTGCGTGTTTTGTTAACCTTCCAATCCGTAACCTCAACTGGTTCTTCAATAAAGTGGAGTGTGTCGTCAACATGAACCTCGTCGGCAGGAATGACAACTGTGTGTTGAGTTGGACTCTTTTTCAGGTTTGATACATGAAATGTATCATGAACGCCATTTAGCTCCGCAGGTAAATCCAACTTGTATGCTACCAGACCAATCCGTTCCAGAATTCTGAAGGGACCAATATATCTGGGATTCAACTTCCCACGCTTCCCAAAGCATGCCACACCCTTCCAGGGTGAAACTTTCAATAATACCATATCTCCCACCTCAAATTCTAGAGGTTTTCTCCTGCGGTCCGCATAACACTTTTGTCGATCACGAGTCGCTTTAATGCGTTCTCGGATCTGCAATATCTTGTCCGTTGTTTCCTGGACCAATTCCGGACCAACTAGTTGTCTATCACCCGCGTCAGCCCAGCAAATTGGTGATCGACACTTACGCCCATAGAGAGCTTCGAACGGTGCGGCTTGAATGCTTGCATGATAACTGTTATTGTATGAAAATTCGACCAATGGTAGGTGAGTGTCCCAACTTCCACCTAAATCCATTACGCAAGCCCGCAACATGTCTTCCAACGTTTGAATAGTTCGTTCGCTCTGTCCGTCTGTTTGCGGGTGAAAAGCAGTACTCAGATTCAACTGAGAACCAAAAGCTTCTTGAAAGGACTGCCAAATCCTTGACACGAATCTTCCATCTCTATCAGAGATGATTGAGAGAGGCACTCCATGACGTGCAACAATTTCTCTCAGGTATATTTCAGCAACTTTACTCGTGTTGTCCTTTTCCTTGATTGGAAAAAAGTGCGCAGACTTCGTTAGACGGTCTACTATCACCCAAATTGTATCGTGGCCCTTAGGCGTCCTTGGAAATTTCGTTATGAAGTCCATTGAAATCTGTTCCCATTTCCATTGGGTTATTTCAGGTTGCTGCAAGAGACCTGAAGGCTTTTGATATTCGGCCTTAACCTTGGCGCAAGTTAAGCATTTGCCAACATATATCGCAACATCGCCTTTCATCCTTGGCCACCAATAAAAATCCTTAAGATCTTGGTACATCTTATCCGCTCCTTGATGAATCGAGTACCGTAACTTGTGAGCTTCTTAAAAAATAACATTTCTCAAACCTCCAAACATAGGAACCCAAATTCGTTTCGTGAAGCACAACGTTCCTTCCCCGTTTGGTACCAACTGCTTCTCTATCCCACGGAGATACTCATTCTCAATATTTCTTTCCTTGAGTGCTTCTCTCTGCACGACACGAATGCGCAACGAGAGGTCTGTCTGAACAATCATTTCCAAAGCCCTAACCCTTATGGGCTTAATCCTTTCCTTCCGACTTAGGGCATCGGCGACTACATTCGCCTTCCCTGGGTGATACTTGATCTCACAATCGTAGTCGTTCAATAATTCAACCCAACGTCTTTGTCTCATGTTAAGCTCTTTTTGATCGAATATGTGCTGCAGACTCTTGTGATCAGTGAAGATTGTACACCGCGTGCCATACAAGTAATGTCGCCAGATTTTCAAAGCAAACACCACTGCGCCCAATTCTAAATCATGAGTGGTGTAGTTTTTCTCATGGACCTTCAATTGGCGAGATGCATATGCTATGACCTTCTGTCGCTGCATCAGCACGCAGCCTAAACCCTGACGCGAAGCATCGCAATATACCACGAAGTCGTCAGTGCCTTCGGGTAGAGATAGAATCGGTGCATCACAAAGTTTGTTCTTCAACAACTGAAATGCTTCTTCTTGATTGTCTCCCCAATCAAACTTCTTATCCTTTTGTGTGAGGGCAGTCAGAGGTTGAGTGATTTTTGAGAAATCCTCAATAAATCTGCGGTAATACCCAGCCAAACCTAGAAACTGTCAAATCTCGGTTGGCGTCTTTGGGGTCTCCTAATTCTTGATCGCTTCAATCTTTGTGGGATCCACGTGAATTCCATTCCCATTAACCACATGACCAAGAAACTGGACTTCCCGTAACCAGAACTCGCACTTTGAAAATTTCGCGTATAACTTCTGCTTCTTAAGCAGCTCTTAGTTGATGCTCATGCTCTTCTTTTGTTTTCGAGTAGATCAAGATGTCGTCTATGAACACGATCACAAACTTATCAAGGTAGGGCTTACAGACTCTGTTCATTAAATCCATGAACACGGCTGGCGCATTCGTCAACCCGAACGGCATAACCAGGAACTCATAATGCCCATAGCGAGTCCTAAAGGCCGTCTTTGGGATACTTTCTTCCTGAATCCTCAACTGGTGATATCCTGATCGTAGATCGATCTTTGAGTAAAAGCTTGATCCTTGTAATTGATCGAACAGGTCGTCAATCCTTGGCAAAGGATATCTGTTCTTAATTGTCAACTTGTTCAGTTCCCGGTAGTCAATACACATGCGAAAACTACCATCGTTCTTCTTAACAAACAAAACCGGAGCTCCCCAAGGCGAGAAGCTTGGTCGGATAAATCCCTTGTCTAACAACTCCTGAAGTTGCGTTGACAACTCCTGCATTTCCGAAGGCGCAAGTCTATAAGGTGCCTTAGCCACAGGCGCGGCGCCTGGAACTAAGTAAATGTGAAACTCGACTTGCCTATGTGGCGGCAATCCTGGCAAGTCTTCCAGAAAGACTTCAGGATACTCCTTAACGACTGGAATATCTTCAAGTTTCAGCTCAGCGGCTTCCTTATCTATGATGTGTGCCAAGAAGGCAACACATCCCTTCTTCAAACACCTTCTAGCTTTTAGGCAGCTAATGATCCTTAAGGGCGCATCGCGCTCTTCTCCATGAACCACAATCGTTTCTCCATTCGCCATTGGGAAGCGAATGGTCTTCTCGTGACATATAAGTTCGGCTCTGTTGCTTGACAACCAATCCATCCCTACTACCACATCAAAGCTTCCCAACTCGACTGGTAGTAGATCTAGTGTAAACTCGTGCTCTCCCAATTCAATCATGCATCCCTTGATGACTTCATTTGTTTCCACTAGTTTTCCGTTAGCCAGTTCAATTGAGTATGGGATGTCTAACTTACTAGCAGTTAATCCAAGTATTTTCTTAAATTCTAGTGATATGAAACTATAATCGGCACCAGTATCGAAAAGCACAGATGCAAAGCGTTGGTTAATAGGGAACGTACCAGTGACAACATTCGGGTCCTGGCGTGCTTCCCTGGCTCCAATATTGAATACCCTTCCATGAGCTTGATTGAGTTTTGGGCATTCACGTTTGAAATACCCGATGTCTCCGCAGTTGAAACATCCCGGTCCTTGGCCGTCACCATTCCCATTACCTTGATTGTTGTTGCGGTTCCCACCTTGATTACCATGATTCCCAGAATTATCCCTATTACCATTCCTGCCATTGCGGTTTTCATTTCCGTTACCTCCTCGATTGTTCTTCCTATTACCAAAACCTCCTTGGCCACCCCCGCCAGTACCAACCCAGCAAGTATCTTTCAAGTGACCAATTTTCCCACAAGATTCACGTTTTCTATTTCTGCACTGGCCAGCATGATGAAACTGGCATAATTCACACTTGGGCAGAGTGCCCATGTATCCTTTTCCTTCTGCTCTGGCCAGTGTGCTAGTGTCACCCTTCTTGTTCGAACTGCTGGTACCCTGCTTAAAGTTGGAGAACTTTCGTTTGTTTTCTCCAAAGGGCTCCATATGAGTTTCCTTCTTTTTCTGATCAGCATTGGAAAACTTGTTTAGCCTGATGGCTTCCTCAGTCAGAGATATGCTCAGATCGATGGCTTCAGAAATGGTTGTCGGTTTTGACGATGTAACCATGCTCATAATCTGAGGTGCTAACCCCCAAATGAAACGCTCCACGCGTTTAAATTCGGGCGTAACCATGTACGGCACCACATGGGACAGATCGTGAAACCTCTGAACATATTCGGCGATTTTTGGGTCGTCCATCTTTAGGTTCCAGAATTCCGTTTCTAGATTTTGTATTTCAGCCCGCGAACAGTATTTCTTCCTCATGAGCTCTTTCAGCTCAGCCCACGTTAGCGCATATGCCGCCGCCTCTCCCAATGTTTGTACTTGCAGATTCCACCATGATAGGGCACCATCAAGAAAAATCCTTGAGATGTATGTAACTTGTTGATCGGGAGCACACTTGCTCATCCTTAAAATAGAATCTGTCTTTTCTGCCCATCTGAAAAATGCAATAGCACCTCCAGTGCCATCAAAGTTTAAGGGCTTACAGTCGAGAAATTGTTTGTAGGTGCAGCCTGTCCAAGAAATGTTATTCATAGAAAACATTAGCATTTGCACATGAAATGTCCAGATGTAGTGTAATGTGTCTTGAGTGACTTAAACATTACCATGTGGTGGGTTGTTGTCTCTTGAGGTACCTCCGCTGGTCTCAGCGCGGGAGGCCTCGTAATCAGCTATGGCCTTTGAAATTTGTTCCTGTAACTCCGCCTCTGTGGTGGGTAAACGTACAGCTCTTCGTGGAGGCATCTTCTAGAAGAAGATCATATTGATCAGGTCATAGTAAGTATAGTACGTAAGTAATACGCGTATGTAATAACAGCCATCAACACAATAACACATAACATCCCATGTTATAATAAACAATAAATCAACAACGCATGTAATGAGAATACTGCGATTGAGCTATTATATAATCAAGACCACAACACAATGTTTACAAGTTTTCCAAATGTATCGTACATCCCAAAAGAGACTAAGGGTCACAATGCCCTTGTCTGATATGTCTAGCCAAATACAACAACCAAAAATCTAATATCCAAAGTCATGATGTCAAAATGCGGTCTTCAAAATGCTGTGTAGTCGGCTCAATCGCTGTCTTCTCACCAAAAGTAATCACTACCTGCAACAGACCAAAAATAGCTATGCTGATGGCGGAGGAGGAGGTGGAGGAAAAGAGAAGAGCAAACGGCGCATATGCACCCAATCCTCCTCAAGTGCGTGAATGACCCGTAGCAGATAGGCAATCTACTGCTCTGGTGTAAGGAAACGAACATTTGAATCAGGAGGTAGTGGAAGAGGAGCGTGTGGTACGTCAAAAGGAGTCTGACAGTGACATGGGGGACGTGGAGTCCTCTCTAACTCCTGAACGCGACGACTCAGTGCGTCCTGCTGTAGCTGTAGGGAGATGAGTATGTCCTCTGTGGAATATCCGACATAAAAAGGGTGATAAGGGTCGGATAACGGCATAACATTGGGCGATGACCACAAGAATGGCTCGCCCATAGGTGCTGAAGCAGGAAAAGTAGTGTGTGGAAACTGAGACGTGACTGGTATAGCAGACGACATGGATGGAACAGAAACAGGATGAGGAATCTGCGGCATAAACTGGCCTTCTCCTAACATAAAAGGTACGTAGCCAAAAGGCTGTCTCGACGATCCCTACCCAGGTCGAGGTGGAGGAATGTCCTGGAGGAATGTGATGGGAAGGTCAGTGCGATGGGTATCAGATGTGTGTAGGTAGAATAATGGAATATCAAGTGGTGCAGAAACAGGTGCGGTAGGGGGAGTGACTGGTAACACAAACGGAGGGTAGTCATCATCATCCTGGATCCACCCATTCTGGGTGTCAGCATAACGAGGATCGATGTGAGTAGCAAAAGGTGCATGGTCAGCATACACAAGGGCCGAATCAGGAAATAATGGTGCGATGTCTGGTATCTCGGCAAAGACAGGGTCAGGCAGTGGTGCCACGACTGGAACCTCAACGACTGGTAGTGGAATGGCAGGAGCATCAATAACTGGTGGTACAATAACGGGAGAAACAGCATGAATAGGGTCTAGAGCAAGGACAGGCTCTGGTACTATATCGGGCTCTGGATCGACAGGAGCAGGCTGATGATCAGCAGGCATGACAAGAAACTGATCATCAGGAAGAACAGGAGCCTCAGCGGGCTGCTCCTCGAGGATCAACTAGTCCTCCAGGTCTAGATCATGATCGAATGGGAAAATAGGGTCAAGCTCGTCCTCCAACTCTATATCCTCATCATCGTCAATACCAGGGATGAAACCGAATCACAGTGGTGGGACAGGTGCCTCGGACATGTCCGTATCGGAGTCGGTGTCGGTGGGGTATCGCTGTAACCCCAGCGCGTGGAGAGTAGAGGAAGCTACCGACTCAAAAGAATTTGGGACAGACGAATCAGAATGAACCTCCATATCAGGAATCTCAACCAACGGAAGGGCGACATCATCCGCAATCGGGGCCCCGCCCTCATAGTCGTCCTCAGGGGGACCCTTGAAAAGATCGACGTCGTCATCTGACACAACATCGAGTGGCAAATCCTCGACGGGAAATGCAGCAAGTGGAATAGGAGCAGGGATCTCCGCAAGAGGTAGATCCCCGACTGGAATGCCATCAGCTAGTTGTACGTCGTCACCGAAATCTGGCAGCGCGAAAGGCTGAAAATCGTCGTCGTCTGTACTGTCCGTATCAGATGTGTAGACCTCCGGGTCTGAGTGCATCGGGTCATCAGAATCTACTGCCACTGGGTCAGAAACTCCACTCGACGAAGACATAGCGTCTGTAATAACACAACCACAAAGTGTGCACATACATCAATAATAGTCAAGTAAGCATATAAATCACAATAATGCAAGCAAGTAATCATCCTAGTCCTTCCCAGACTATCCCACCCCAGTCTCTCAGACTGAACTCCCTAGCCTCTCAGACTAACTCCCTGGTCTCTATGACCAACCTCCCAGTCTCTAAGACTAAATCCCTGGTCTCTAAGACCAACTCCCTGGTCTTTAAGACCAAATTTTCCCCAGTCTCTAAGACTGATCCTCCCTCAGCCTCTAAGACTGATCCTCCCTCAGCCTCTAAGACTGAAATATAAATTTTGAAAGATGTATTTGTGCCTTTTGTTTGTAAAATGTCTGTGCCCTGGATCTGGACTTTTAGTGTATGCAATGTAAGAATGTTTGAAAACATTTTCGTGAGAGCCCTAGTGATCATAGTCTAGACTCGAGAATGAATCCTAGTTCGCTATGATCGAGGCTCTGATACCAAGCTGTCACACCCTGGCTTTTGCGGAAGCCTGGGTTTATTTGGTGTGACTTCTTAATACCATAGCAACAATCATAACAATGCTATATGAAAAAAAAACACAAGATGCTCATCCGTTAAGATAGTTAGAAAATACCATAACATAATTGTCCTGAATCATCAACCCAAAATAAATTACAAGCATGAGTTGTTTAAAAATGAGTTCCCAACGGACTCAACAAAAGACCTTAAGTAAAACGAGGTTTGGAGACATGTGACCCGTCCAGGCAAGGGTTACACCCCCCAAACTCTACACCCCTGGATGACATCTTTTATTTACTACGCAGCTTAACGTGCATCACCCGCCAGATCCTATCAGTTCCCTGAAATACATGTAGTTTGAAAAGTCAACAAAAGTTGAGCGAGTTCATGTGTATGTCTGTGTGTATAAACCGTTAAAGTACGTCCCAATGTATAAATGTCCCTGGTATGTAGCAATTAAGGAAAAAGAGATCACCAATCGGTTGCAAGGCCACTGGTATGTGTGAAGTGATGCATGAAAACTCAAACCTAGCAAATTTGTACCGAGCCTCGGCTGTAAGACACAGTCACCACTATGGGTCACCCTGACCTCATGGGTGTGGGCTCGCTACACCCAAATAGATCTATCACTCATGTCCCTCGGTCCTACGACGAGGATTAATGGCTTTAAGTGTTGTACCCACCACTCACATGATCTAAGTAGTAACCCTCCGTAAGCTAACCATACCATGTATAAAATGTCCTTAATAATTGTAACATGTATTTCACCCCCGAAGTTATAAAACTGAAAACAGTTAAGAGAAAAGGGGGCATGAACTCACTGTACTGCGTCTCCTGTAACGTAACGTCCACTCAAACTTGATCAGCTACCCGACGACCTACAACGTACTAATGTCCATTAGACGAACGGGCCGTGCCTTGCCTTGCCTTGCCTTTGTATTTACGTTTGAGTTACGATACTATGATATTATTCCAAGTTATAACTTATTGTTAAAATAATAATTATTATTTTAACTTACATTATATTTTTAGGTCTTGAAATAATAGTTAGGCAACTATTCCGTATTCATACTTCTCAAGTATATTTATTTGCGTATTCCCTTCCCAAGGACGGGGGTATTTATACATGTATTTCTGTGATTTAACGTCTTGACATTATATATATTTAGGTCCCACTCTAGAAAATATATAATAATTCGTTTATCAAAAATAATATGTCCCAAAATATATATTTTTCCCAAAAATAATATATTTTCATTCTTTGTATCCAAATAATGTTTACCCCAAAATATATTCGTAAACGTATTTTCCGGATTTATAAGTGTGATGGTATTTTGCTAAGTTACATTATTTTGTCCTAAATAATATAACTAGTTTCCAAAAGAACAAATAATCACACAAGCGTTTTAGTATGAAATATATATTCTAAATATATATTTATCCGCTGTTATTTTCGAAAACCCACCTCCGATACTTTGGAGTTTTGTAATAAACTTATGGCGAAGTTTACTTCCGAAAAACAAGGTTAAACTCATTTGTAAATACTTGTTAGAAAATAATTTTCTAAGTCTTGGGATTTTTAGAAAATTTCGCCAGAGTTTCCCCTAAAAACGGGAGTGTCCATGCTAATAAGCATATCGTTTTCTTTTCGAAATCAATCAATAATCAATCTTTAACAATTTTACATTACCGAGAGCAAAACTACATGCGTTACATAATAATCATGAACTTGATATATCCCGAAAACGCGTAGTAACTTAGTAAAGTTTTTAGTGAACTTAGTTACCTTCCGAAGTGTAATTATTTCCTTAAAAATCCCTTTCTTACAAAAGTTTAGTGTTTACAACTTGTAAACAATATTTACAAAGATAGAACTCTTGAACTCTTCTTGTAAATAAAAGCTTTTTATACTTATTTTGTTTACAAAAATATGTAAGAGTATGTAAAAGTCATAATCCTTTAGAAATCGGTTCTTGAACTTGGTTTACTTAGAAAACCTCTTGTAAAACTTAGATCTACATGATCATCAAGTTATTTTGTTTACTAATATTCCAAGAAAAATTATTTTTATTCAAGTTCATGATTAAACTAGAAGGTGGTTATTTATGTAACATATAACCACTTTCTAATCTTGTTAAATCATGTTACTAGACATTATTTAACAAGATTCATATGGTGATTAACACCATATATCCGAGAATCATCATACAAACCACAACATATTCACTACAATATCATAACAACATCATTACATCTTCAAGTAAACTTTATGTAAAGCTTCAAGTAAACTTTTATGTTCAAGTTTCTTGTTATTTAGTGTTCTTGTATTTCATATGATCCCATCATAATATTAATCTTTTAACTACTCAAAGTAGGAATAAACAAGAGTAATTCAAGACTTACTACTAGCACAAGGCTAGGGTAGAATCTAGTGAATAAGATGATGAGAAAAGATGATGAAAAGGCAAGAACAATGCTCTTTTGAAGCTCCACAAGTTGCAACCTCCTTGAATCACCTTTGAAGCTTGAATGGAACTTGATAAATGGATGAAGATGGTTGTGAAGTGGTGGTAATGGGGGCGGTGGAAGTGAGCCGAGAGGGAGGAGGGTGTGGGGAGTGAGAGGGAGGTGATGATGAGAAGTAGGGTGTAGTGATCTTGGCCATGCTTTTATAAGATACTTTCACATAATTTGGTCATCCTCACAAGTAAACGATCTAATAAAATAAGGAAATATAATCTTGCACAAGATCTAGGTATGGTGGTGATGGTCCTTGTGACCGAATCGGTTAGGGGGGGGGGGGGTTGGTTGCAAGTTTTTCCAATTAGATGGTAAAGACTAGTTAGTTTTCAAGCATGCACTTTACATATGATATTTATTTGATAATTAGTGGGTGTTAGGGTGTTCGGGGATCACGACTAGTAAAAAATAATAAAACAATGTATTTGACAAAAATTTGGTGTCCCGGGTAATGTCCGGTTGTCCAGTTACATACCGTTCCGTTAAAGTGTTTAATTGTTCCGTAAAGTGTCCTTTATATATATTTTTGTAACACAATTTATTCCCGGCACTTAGGAAAGCATACAGGACCATTCTGCCATATTTTTGCACTTTACTAGTATGTTAAAATGCTGAATTTTATTAATGAATGCATAATTCTGCATTTAAAGTGTGTTTTAGGCACTTCCCGGCACTATAACTATCACCTAGTGACGCAGTTTTATGGTCCTCACTTCCCTACACTCCATACTAGTGTAGTACCTTGTCCCTGGCTCATACTGGCCTCAATAACATTGTCTGTCTATGTGCTGGCATTGTTAGCATGTTTCTGAATTATCCGTTCAGTGTGCTAACTGTGCTTTGTGCATCAAGTATGTCACTAAAGTTTGTGTGTAATAAATGGAGTGACTGTATGAAATATGATGCATATGTATGTATCATACAAAATCATAAAGCAGTTCAAATTGTTAGTTGTAATCAAGCACAGTTATTAAGCACATAATTAAAATTAATTAATTGTACAGTATTTGTAATTGTGAGGGTTGTCACAATAAACAAAAATGTTGAACAGTGCAAGAAATGCATGGAAACATGCAGAGCTTGTACTGAAAAAGATGAAAAGTTTAGAACAAGAGATCTAGAATTCCATAAAATCGAAAATGTTTTCAAAGAAAAATGCAAAGAAATGCTAGAAAATGAAAAGGTTTTAAAAGATAATGACGAAAAGCTCTCTCAAAAATGTAAAAATTTAGAAAAAGAAAATGAAAATTTGAAAGAAAAGGTTTCGAAAATGACAGAAGAGTGTTTACAAAAGGAAAATGCTTGTCAAGAAACGAAAAAAGAATACGATTCAATAAAATTGGCTTATCACATTACAAAAGAGTCATATGAAAATGTGAAGAGTCAAATGAAACTTGTTCAATCCAGATTGAAATACTGTTCTGAAACAACTGATACACTTAAGCGACAATACTCAATAAAGCAACAAGTTGTCAATTCGTACATTGAAGATGTTGCTAAGCTAAAGCGTCAAATAGCTGATTTAGAATAGGATAACAACAAGTTACATAGTTATCATGCGTCATCATATGTGCTTGAAAGAATTTTCCACATAAAACCGGGTGATGATGATTCTGAGAAAAACAAGAAAGGTATTAGCTCAGAGTTTCATCAAGTTCCTCCACCGGAAAAGTTTGCATTTTATGATGATGAAAAGGTCGAAAAAGCTTTCAACATGGTAGATCAACTGCCAGATAACATTGACGTAACCTATTCCAAATCTGATGATTCTAGTGATTCAGAGGTGGTAGGTAAGGTCGTTGAAAGTGTGTTGAAAGAAGAGTCGGTTGATACAGGTAAAGCTGAATCACATGATGAAAATGAAGGTAGTTTTCATGAAGAATATCTGAAAAACTCAAAATGTGAGAAAAATTTGAATGATGATTCAAAAGGATTGGTTTATACCATGATTGTATCGGACAAATTATTCTTAGATATTGTATTCCCGATTCAGAATGTGATCTCAGAAAAGATTGACAAAGTTTTCAAAATGGTTGAAATTGAAAAATCTGAGATTCCAAAGTTTGCTGGAAAGTGTCACAAAACTTTTTATAACAAACCTGGTTACAAGTAGAAAAACATGAAGGCTGGGTTGGGTTATTAAAAGAAACAGAATTGGAAGAAAAATGAAACGGCAAATTATCAGGCTAAGATGAATTTTGTTCACGGAACAAGTTCTGAAGAAGAGAAACAACTCAAATTTAGACGACAATCTAATGAAGAGTTCCATGCTCAGAAAAAGCAACAACAACAGGTCAAAGATGTCTAAAAAAGAACATGCTTTAAATGTGATCAAACAGGACATCTTGCACGCAAGTGTCCAAATCTGAAACTTGTTGGTGTTGAGACGAAACAGAGATCTGAGGATGTGAAACGAAGGTCAACCAGATTTGATTCAAAACAAACTTGGAGGTACAACACAAATAAGTTTGCTTCGAACCAAACATGGAAATCAAACCCGAATAGGTTCGATTCTAGACAGACCTGGAATTCTCACACACCCAGATTTAGAACAACACAAAGTTGGAAAACAATTGTCGATGCAACAAAACCAAACGAGTTTTGGAAACCAACTGTTGTTCAAAATCAAAAGGTTCAAAAAGATTCACATTTTTACAAAAGAGGTACTCCAAAAGGTCAAACATGGTCTGTTAAGAAACAAATGACTTCGGCAAATGAGGAAAAAGTTGAAATTAAAATTGAAAAAGTCTTTGTACAAAATGACAAAGATTTTCCGAAGTTAAATGAAGCATATTGTGTTGAAATGCCTAAGGTCAAACAGACCTGGGCTAAATTGTTCAAGTAATTGAGTAAGTGTAAATGTGCAGGTGCTTCCGAAGAAATATGAATGTCAACAAGAAGAGTGTCAGAGCAGCCTGGCACGGGAAGAGGAGGCTGCTGAACCTTGCGACTGTTAAACAGGGAGTTTGTGTTTCTGTACATAAATAAACCATATTTCATAAAACCCTAAAAATTGATAAATTTAAAAACCAAAAATATGTTTTTATTTTGTCAAAAATTTGAAAAATCAAAAATATGTTTGTTTTTAAATTTGTCAAAAATCAAAATCAAAAAATATGTTACTTGAATACGCCGAAACCCTCACGGCTGAACAAACATGATTAATTTCACAAGATTGAAAACGGTTTTCAAACTGTAAAATATCAATGTGTTGTAAATCATGGGGGTACGTTATATTTTCTGCAAAACAGAGCATGAGATGCAGAAAATGGATGGCGAGACAATGCTATCTACATCGGTTTGTCAAATTTTCTTTAAATGATTTTGCATTTTAGGGGGAGTAATAAATTGTCAGAAAATCCAAAAACATTAGAAAATTTGAAAAATCCAAAAACATGATAAAATTATAAAAAAAAAAGAGTTTTGTGTAAAAAGAGGAAATGATAGTACATCAGTAGACAATCACAGTACGCTAAAGAAATGGAATGTTAAAATGTGATAAACGGTCTCACTGATGATATGCTAGTAGGTTTTTACACGCTTAGTAGATTGTGTTCGAGATATAAACCTAAATATCAATACTTACTTATCTCGTGGGGAACATCTCTCGGATATATGGGTAACCCCCGAAATCTTATTTGAAGGGCTTTTTATTTCTGACATACTAGGTCTTTGTGCGTGATGATATCTGGGGTATTATACCTGGACTTCTGATTTTGCGGGAGCAATAGCCTAGTCCTCGTATAATACTTTGCATTGCTTTAATCATAAAGCCCACCATCAGCATAAAAAATGATGAAACATTGAAAAACGCTAATCATGTGCTGTTGAAGAAAAGATTCTCTAAAGGGAACTCACCCAAAGTCGAGTCATCATCTCTCTGATTTTGCGGAAGCAATAGCCTGAGCTCTCATGGCCTCGCATTCACCCCTTACAGATATCATTAGTGTACATTCACCTGTAAGACTGAATATAGAAGTCTGGATACGGGAGTATATTCTGAGGTGGGACACGCGAATAAGTTAAGTCCATTAAAACACTAATCTCGTATCTCGAATCAATTGACGTTTGTGTGAAAATTTAAGTGGATCAGTATACTGACAATCTAAGTGAATCGTTTAGAACTTAAAGTGTTTAAAGCTCAATGGTACTAGTGATTTGTCATAAACTGATATGATCCTCTGACACGAACTCAAACAAAAATATTATTTGTAAATATGTTTGTAAATATTTCTTTACTGCTTTATGTTTCAGAAAATACAAAAAAATTTTGATTTCACGTTATTTTCGACAACCGATGTCTGAGTGCTGAGTTTCAAAATCTAAGTATGTTGATCGTGTTTCTGAAAATAAAACAAGTTCATTAATTTGAAACTTGAATTTTTTTAAAAAAATCAAAAATCAAAAATAGTTTGTGATATCTCCAAGGTCATTAAGTTGGACTTGGATGATTAACTGTGAGGGATTTGGATTCTTAAATTGTTAAAATGTAATGTAAAAGAGCCAGTTTCCGATCATGTTCGCTAAAACTGCCAAATACATGAAGTTTGTTGATAAGGGGAGAAAATCAAGTTAATTCTGGATATATTCATACTATTATATCTTAGAGCCAGGATCTTGATTTAGAAAGTTTAATAGAGCCAGGTTACGATTCCTGGTAAATCAAAAATGCTTTCACTGTTGAAATATTTTAGCTTATGCTGAGAAAGCCAGGTTTTTCAATCCTGGATATTCAAAACGTTTTTGCTTATATATGTTTGAGTCTTTGCAGATGGTATTCCAGACTACGATCCCGATAGCCGAGTCTAAGGGGGAGTCTGAAGATGAGCTCAACGCAAGAGGAAGCATGCATTCAAGGAGCCAGGAAACTATCTTGAAAGAGCTTGTACACGAAAAGCAAGGTGTCGATCCCAAAAGCACGGAAGCTTAACGAAAGGGGGAGCCTGGTGAAGAAAAGAGTCTACAGAAAGGGGGAGCTGAAGCTGAAGCTGAAGACAGATCCACGGGGATTCTGTTCAAGCAAGAGGGAGTCTACGTTGATGAAAACATGTTAAAGCTTCAAGAAGACTCAAAGAGAGAGAGAGAAAGACAAGACGCTACGAGATTGACTGCGGCAATATCCAAGGGGGGGTCTGTTAGTGCATTTATGTCTATCGCCTTCGTCAATAAAAGTCCGTAGTAGAAACAGAAGAAAACAAGTCTTTATATTGTAATATGTAGCAAAAGGCAAGGTGGTATTTCTGTAATTAATGAGAAGTCTCATTAATTCCCCTTGGCCTATAAATAGGAGAGTTAGGGATAGAGTTAAAGACTTTTGCTACTTTTGACATTTTGGAGCTTTAGGAGATCTAGATCTAGAGAGAGATTCTAGAGAGAGAAAGTGATTCAAGGTGCTGTACGATTTTAGATTTCTAATAGAATCACCATTTATATTACGTCTCGTGTGTTCGGTCACGTTCGTGTACGGATTCCGCACGTCACACGTTCGTTCGCAATCGTTTCGGAGCCAAAACCGGTCCTAACAGAAATCGAGCTAGGAGACTCTAGAAACGAATTAAATAAAATCTGAGTTGTCGGAACAATTTATTTATCTTTGAGAACTATGTCTGTAATAACTGTTTTACTTAATATGTTATGGTATGGGACATGACGTTAAATATTTGGTAATTATAGTTGTTATGGATTCTCCTGGATAATCTGTTTCGCTCTGTGCCGCGCCCCGATGTTTCCGCCATCGGTTGGGGTGTGACAAATTGGTATCAGAGCCATAACTATAGGGAATTAGGCAAGACTTGACCTAGTGCGAGTTGATGTCTTGGAATTGACCTAGTCTATAGTCTAATTACCAACATATCGCCTTGATCGAACCCTGTAGGGGGGTTCTGCGCGAGCTTACTCCTTATACCCTCGATTGCACTCGCTAAGTTCACAAATTTGCACGAACATCACATACTACAGCTTCGTGCAGACACTCAGCCTTTCCTAAGGATGACGACACACATAACTTTTTGAAAGACAAACGAATGATTAGGTCGAGATTAGGTGTGAAAGCCGTAAACTCTCGACTGGATCGTTCATTCGACGCGCATTTTTACTATAAACATGAGAATTTCGTTCAATCAGGAGTGAAATCCTTACTTCGACACAGATCTCCCTGTCTCTCTCGTGATTTTATCACACAAACAGGAATAAAGTTGTTAAGTTAGGGGTGAAACCCGCATCTTATTGACTTATTCCGCTCTATATTTTGGTTTTACAAAACTGTTGGGATTGAACCCTATCAGAGGAACAGATAATTAAAGCCAAAACTGGATCAGAGCAGTGGATCCAGAATAAGCAGACGTTTACAGATTAGTTCATGCAAATCTCTCCCCTTGAAAGTGGCTTTGTATCTGCTGATCTCCTATCTACTGATCTTACCAAGTGCTGATCCACAACTGCTGACTTGCATCTACTGCCAAGTGTTAAAGACTGATAGAAGACCAAAGCTCTGCTGACTCAATCTACTGCCTTGAGTCAAGTACTGCTGATCCGGACAAGCACTGCTGGGTTCACAGCAGTGGAAGGATGCAGCAGCTGTTTATGTGTCTGTTATGTATTAGATTGTAATAGCAGTAGTTACTACATCAGTGTTTGTATAGATCAGAGGTTAGAGTTTGTTAGGAGGTTAGATGTCACTTTCATGGTGACGTCAGCTAAGATGCTCAGTGGTTTGCAAGTGCCTATAAATAGTTCAGTACTTTGTACTGTTCTATTAGCTCTTTCACCACATCGTCTTCTTTGCACGAACAAACTACTGAGCTCTGGCTGAGGGGGAGTTTGCATTCTTACATCAATCATTGTAATCGTTGTTGAAACAAATTCAATCTTTCGATTCATTGTGTAAAGATGTTTGATAAAAGTATTACTCTCGTTTGATTGTATGCAAAGTTTGCTTTCATCTTATTTCCGCTGCACAACTCTTTCATTTCCATCTTAATTACAAACGAAAATACAATCAAAAAGAAACTCAGATCCAACAATTGGTATCAGAGCTTGGACAGTCAAATTTTGATTTAACAATCATTTTGACGTAAATAGTTCAGCTCATAACAGTTGATACTGATCGTTTGTTCGTCCGTTGAAAAACAGAGCAAGGATTAATCACCATTGAAGTTGATTTCTCAGTGTCTGTAAAACAACAAGAATGACGTCACAATCTCAGGATGATAAAAACAACATCGGCTCACTCTTTAAACCACCTATGCTAAAAAGAAATGAGTACAACATCTGGCAGAGGAGGATGGGTCACATCCTCGCTCAACAAAGCACAAGTTGTTGGAGATCTGTCACCTTTGGTCCCCATGTTCCTTCAGTGCCAAGCGCTGAAGATGCTAAAAAGTTCGTTCCAAAACCAGTTGAAAATTACACCGAAACCGATTTTCAAAAGATCGAACTAGATGCTAAAGCGTTTAGCATCATAGCATCAACGCTGCCCAATGAAATATATGTTGGACTGTTACACTGTAACAGTGCCAAAGAATTGTGGGACGCACTTAAGGAACAGTTTGGGGGAACCGAAGAAGTCATAGAAAACAATAGGGAAATCCTGAATCAACAGTATGAAACATTTTGTCATGTTAGAGGTGAATCACTGACTCAACAATTTGAGCGGTTTAGTTGTCTCATCAGTGAACTGAGGCTTGTTAATACTACCTTTACAAACTCGACTCAAAACAGCAGGTTCCTCAGGTCACTGCCCGAAAAATGGGACACTATAGCCTTTGTCACCAGAAATTCACCTGAATTCAAGGATCTGACCTTGACCCAACTCCACGGTCGACTCCTGACCTACGAAAGGGAGTTGAACCAGAAAAGGAAGTTACAAGAGTCAGGAAAAGCCGTTGTTGATTATACATTCGGTAACACTGCTCTTCTGGGTCAAGAAGAATCTGGGAGCAGTGGTAAGGACCAGGGTTATGATCACTTCATTGACATAACTGCTGGTACAAATTTTAACAACCCTGATCCTCACTCTGCTAGTTATGCATTCACTGCTAACGAAAACCAGATGTCAGACAATTTAAGTTTTGAACTAAATGATTTGCAACATTTTGATCCCACTGATTTAGAGGAAATGGACATCTTGCATCAACTGGCTTTGCTAAGTGTTAGAACTAACAAGTTCTACAAAAGAACAGGGCGAAAATTCCCAGGTTTGTATGGGAATCTAAGGGTTGGGTTGGATAAATCGAAAATCAAGTGCTATAAGTGTAATAGGTTGGGACATTTCGCTAGGGAATGTAGGAGTCAAACTACTGGTCCCATAATTACTCATCCTAGCTCAAATCCTAGACCTCAAAACCAAAACACTGTGCACTATGCCCAATATGCCCCAGCAGCTCAAGTGAACACTGCTCACTATGCTGCTGCCCCTGTGCCAGTACATTATGTCCAAACTACTGTTCCACAAATCCAATATGTTCAAACCCCTGCTCCACAGGTACAAGTGCAACCTGTTGCACCTCAAACCACTGCTCCAGCAACAGCACAACCAGATCAACAAAGTTTTTTCACTCAAGGGTTTGTTGACTGGAGAAGTATGCCTGAAGATCTTAGTGATGAAAATTTTGCACTCTATGCTTTTAATGAACCCTCACATGATGAGTTTTGTTTGATGGCATTAGAGTCAATACATGAGAGGATTGAAGCTGAGGAGGAACAGCAGTGCTTTGAAACAGTGGAAGAGGTGACTGAAGCAGTGGTTACTGCTGTGGCTGGTGAACTACTGTTGGGAGAAAGTTCAGGTACCCTGATTGAACCACTGACAGATCCATGGTCCATAGAGGACAAAGAAGAAGAGAAAGAAGAAAAGGCTGGTGAAAAGAAGGTAAAAGCTGATGATGATGAAGATCATCAATGTGATTGTGCAATGATGGCAGCTGCCAAGGTATCTCCTCAAGTTCTTGAAAAACTATGTTCTGACAATTGCATAATTGCTTTTTCTAACATTAAAGAGGTGAATGAAAACCTTCGGGATAAAATCTTGTCTGATGAGGTCAAATTTGAAAGGACTTTAAAAGAACTTAAAATCAAATTGACTGAAAAAGAAAAAGAGAACAGCTGTTTAAAAGAAGAGCAAAGTATAACCAAAACCCAACTTCAAACTATGGTAGAAAAATACCAAGTTTGCAAAAAGGAGTTGGAGTCTGCCCAGATTACTTGTGAAAGATGGGTGGAATCCTGCAAAGGATATGAGGTTATGCTTGAAAAACAGAGAAAAAGCAATGTGAAGTTTGGGGTTGGGTATAGAAAATATGATGATGAAAACACTGCTTTTGAAAACTCTGTTCAAACCACTGATGAAGCTACTGAGCTTATCCCCACAAACAAGAATGGCCAAGAAGTGAAAATCACTGACAAACTTGGTAACAAAATCACACTTAACAGACCAATGGGATCCTCCACTTTCAAGGAGCTTGAAGATCATCAGTTTAAACCAAAATGGTCTGATGAGTGTGATATTCTTGAAAATTTCAAGCCAATGGACTTTACATCAATTGATGGTGCTAAAGCTCCAAAAGCTAAAGTCATACCTCTCAAAGATATCCCAGCAGTGGTTAAAACCTCTACTGCAAAGGAATCTGAAAAGAGAAAGAAGAAAGAAAAAATTGATAACTTGTTTTGTGAATTCTGTGAGAAAAGGAATCATCTAACAAAAGACTGTTTCCACTTAAAAGCTTATGATCTAAACAAAACAAGTGCCATTGTTTCAGCAGAAAGCTGCATTGTCTGTGGTAAAACAAACCACAAAACTCAAGCATGTGTGTACCTCAAAAACTTTGATGTGAAAAAGAATGAGTACATTGCTAAAACATCCTTGAGTCCATCATCACCATCAACATCTGTCAAATTCACCAAGAAACAACCACTGTTTGTGCCAGTACAAACAACTGTTACAAAACAGCTGAACCAAACATCTGTCAAAAGAGATGTTCAGGTTACTGATGCACCCCCTGCTAATCAATTCAGGAAAGGCAAGGATAAACAGTCTTACCAAAGGATTCCACACGTTTATGAGGCCTACAAAAGTCCCTCTAAACCCAAAGTGAACAGGCATCCTTTTGGTTACCAGCAGATGATTGGTCAGGACCCACAACAGTGGTTAGAGAAACACTGACCTAAAACAGTTCAAACTCCTGACCTAACCACTGCCCATCATTCTGCATCCATCCCAGACACTGTTGAGACCCCATCCAAAGCCTTGTTGGCTTTGGAGACCTTAATGAACTAATCCTTTTACTTCATGTGCAGGGAGCTTCTGCATGCTTTGATAGTCTTTGGTATGTAGATAGTGGAGGCTCCAGGCACATGACAGGATGTAAAGCCCTCCTCAAAGACTTTAAAATCCATGGTGGGGGTGATATATCCTTTGGGAATAATAGTAAAGGGAAAGTTCTGGGGTCTGGAACAGTGCAATCTGGAAATGTAAAATTTGAAAATGTCAATCTAATAGACAATCTAAAATTCAACCTTCTGAGTGTGTCCCAAATGAGTGACAAGGGATTTGGGTCATTCTTCACAAAAGACTGTTGTAGGATTGTTGGACCAGAAATGGTCAAAAAGATTGAAGCAATAATCAAAACTGGTCACACTAAACTTGTTGCTCAAAGAAGTGGCAATGTTTATGTTGTTGACATGTCTAAAGAGTGTTCCAGAGCTGATGCCTGTCTGTTCTCAGCTGCCTCTAACAAAGAGACAGAACTTTGGCACAGAAGGCTGGGGCACACAAATCTTAAGACAATCACAGAAATTTCAAAAAATGGTTTGGTGAGAGGCCTACCACAAAAATTGTTTTCATGTCCTGAACATTGCATTTCCTGTTTAAAAGGAAAACAGCATAAAAGTTCTTATAAGTCCATTGAAGAGTCCAAAACAACCCAGTGTTTGCAAATGCTACACATGGATTTGTTTGGCCCAGTTCAAGTCATGAACCTTAAAAAGAAAAGATATTGTTTGGTTATTGTTGATGACTTTTCTAGGTTCACATGGACTTTCTTTTTGCACTCAAAAGATGAAACTGCAGGCATTTTGCAAGACTTTGTAATACAGGTTGAAAAGCAATTTGACCTTCCGGTGAAAAGCTTCAGGAGTGACAATGGCACAGAATTCAAAAATAGGGAGTTGGATGCCTTCTGTGTGAAGAAAGGGATTGTAAGGCAGTACAGCATCCCAAGAACACCAGAGCAGAATGGGGTAGTGGAAAGGAAGAACAGAACTCTGATTGAGGCTGCCAGAACCATGCTTGCAGATTCAGGTTTGCCTTTAACTTTCTGGGCAGAGGCAGTAAACACTGCTTGCTATGTTCAAGAACAGAGTTTTAGTAAACCCCAGGCACAAAAAGACTGCCTATGAAATTCTGTATAAAATTAAACCACTGATCTCATATTTCAAAGTGTTTGGCTGCCCATGCTTTATTTTGAACTTAAAAGATTCCATTTCAAAATTTGCAGCCAAAATTGATTGTGGTTATCATCTGGGATACTCAACCACTGCCAAGGCCTACAAAGTGTTTAATACACGGACCAAGGCAGTGGAGGAGACTTTGAATGTTAAGTTCAATGAACTTTCATCAATGAAAATCCCAGCAAACCCTGCAGATCTGTTTGATCTTGAAAAATTCACTTTTGAAAATACTGCTGTCAAGACTAACAGTGCAGGTCCATCAGAGGATACAACACCAGACTATGGGTATGAAATCATCATCCCTCAAAGGTCTGCCACAAAGGGAAAAACACCAGCTGTTCAAAACAGTTGTCAAAGCTCAACCACTGCTACCTCAACAGTTGTTGACCAAAGTAGCCCATCAACCACTGCTTCCACATCCTCAAACACTGCTGACAAAAGTCCTCAAACAGTGGATAAAAGTCAGCAGTTGTCCACTTCATTACCTCCTATACCACCACCTTTTGAAACCACTGCTGGATCATCAAAGTCCCCAGCAGTGGTTAGCTCAGATGATACACATTTGCAGCCTTCACCAACCAATGCCATCATACCATACCAAGGAGATTTAATCTTCTTGAGATCTCATCCACCTGATCAAATCATTGGCAACATAAATGAAGGGGTGCTCACAAGAAGCCAATCCCAAAACATTTGTCTTTTTGCTGGTTTTCTATCACTCCATCAGCCAGTCAAGTACCAAGAGGCACTAAAAGACAATAGCTGGGTAGAAGCCATGCAAGAGGAGCTCCAACAGTTTAAAAGACAACAAGTATGGGAGCTTGTACCACTGCCAGAAGAGGTTAGTCCCATTGGCACAAAGTGGGTCTTCAAGAACAAAACTGATGAAAGGGGTATTGTTGTCAAGAATAAAGCCAGGCTTGTGGATCAAGGTTACAGACAGGAAGAGGGGATTGATTATGATGAAACATTTGCCCCTGTTGCAAGATTGGAAGCCATTAGACTGTTCCTGGCCTTTGCTGTCAACCACAATATGAAGGTGTTTCAAATGGATATCAAAAGTGCTTTCCTCTATGGTACAATTCAAGAAGAGGTGTATGTTTGTCAACCTCCAGGTTTTGAGGATCCATTTTATCCAGATCATGTCTACAGGCTAAACAAAGCCTTGTATGGCTTGAAACAAGCACCAAGGGCCTGGTATGAAACTCTTTCCAACTTCCTACTCTCAAATGGTTTCAAAAGAGGTACCATTGATAAAACACTGTTTTTAAAATGGAGAGGGAAGGATTTAATGATTGTCCAGATTTATGTGGATGACATTATTTTTGGAAGCACATGTAACTCAATGTGTGAAGAGTTTAGAGAACTCATGACAGCTGAGTTTGAAATGAGTGCTATGGGTGAGCTGCAATGCTTTCTTGGTCTCCAAGTACAGCAATTGCAAAATGGAACTTTCATTCATCAAAGCAAATATGCTAAAGAACTTTTAACCAAATTTGATATGAATGATTGTAAACCATGCAGCACACCCATGGCAACAAATAAGCTGGTCATGTCTGATGAAAAAGATGAGCTGATTGACCAAACACTTTATAGAAGCATGATTGGGTCTTTATTGTACCTAACTGCATCTAGACCAGACATCATGTTTGCAACATGTGTCTGTGCAAGAAGTCAATCAGCTCCCAGAAAATCAAATCTCATTGCTGTAAAAAGGATCTTCAGATACATAAATGGTGCTCCCACACTTGGTATCTGGTATCCAGCTAATGGGAACATCAAGCTTTCAGGTTTCTCAGACAGTGACTTTGCTGGATGTCACACTACAAGGAAGTCCACATCAGGAGGGTGCCAGTTTCTAGGTGATTGCTTAGTTTCATGGCAAAGCAAAAAGCAAGCAGCCGTTTCAACATCCACTGCTGAAGCTGAATACATTGCTGCTGCAAGCTGTACAGCCCAACTCCTGTGGCTTCAAAATCAGTTGCTGGATTTTGGTATCACTGCCTTAAAGACACCACTCATGTTGGATAGTCAGCCAGCAGAAAATATCATCAAAAATCCAGTTTCCCATTCAACCACCAAACATATCGACATCAGACATCACTTTGTGAGGGACTGCTATGAAAAAGGTTTGATTTCTCTGCATCATATCCCAACTAAAGACCAGCTGGCTGATGTGCTCACAAAAGCACTTAATACAGCCACTTTTGAAAGTTTGGTCTCTAGGATTGGGATGCTGAACATGGAATAACAAGCAACATTTTGTTTTTCTATGAATAAAAGCAACAAAATTTTTTCAGAAAATCAAAACTCCATCCTTAAAAATAGTTAAAAATGAATTTTTTTCATTAAGTCCTTAAAAGTCTGCCATTAACCACTGATTGTTCAAAAGTCTGCTATACTTCAAAAGTCTGTCCACTGCTGAAAGTCAACCCCTGCTCTGTCATTATTTTGATAAACTCTGTTGTTCAAAAGCAGTGTCTTATCCACTGATATGCTATCCACTGATAGTAAAAATCATCCACTGCTTTCATTCCACTGCCTTCATCAGTCACTTTCACAAAAGTACTGTCCTTCACTTTCAACAGGGGTTGTCACGTGGACAGTACATATTGGTCAGACCTTTTGTAACGGCTGCCACCTCAGCATTCACTTTCTTCCCTATAAAATCCCCCACTCACCATCAAAACAGGGTTTTACTGTCGAATTGAATTCTTAAAAATTCTCTTCTCAAAGCAGTTTTTCTTCACATTTCTTCACAAAATTCTTCGATCAATCATCCTCAAAATGACAAAATCAAAGAAATCTTCAAAACCCTCATCCAAATCATCATCGAACACAGCCTCCCAAAAGGCAATCTCCACTGAAATTCCACATAAACCATCTCACAATCTCCTGGGTCTTCTCACAAAACCAGGAACCACCAACGTGTTCGATTCCATCATTGACATCATGGCAAAATCAAAGTATAAAACTTTGTTCATCGCCGATGCACCAATCTATTTGGCGACCCAAAGGGAGTTTTGGAAGAATGCAACCCTTGAAAAACAAGGAGACACTGCAACCACCATAAACTCTTCTATAAAGGGTAAAGCTGTCCAAATCACGCCACAATCCATTTCAGAGGTATTTCAACTCGATGATCAAGAAGGTAAAATCTCTTTCACTAAAACCGAGTTGCAAACTGACTTCATTGAGAGAGGGTATGAAGCCACAATGATGAAGAAAATTACCTTAGAAAAAGGTTATTTTCCTTCTGCAACCAGATTTTTATTTCATACCCTCCTACTATGTGTTTCAAACAAAACCACTTCTTTTAATGAAATCCCTTTAAAGATTCAAAATCTGGGATATGCTATTCTTCAAGGAGAAAATTTTAACTATTCTCGGGAAATTTTTAAAGATTTGGTTAATAATGTTGAAACAAAATCATTCTTACTATTTCCAAGGTTTTTAAGTTACTATTTTTCAAAGAAATTCAGTAAGGATGATTTAGCTGTAATAAACCAGGGTGATCCTACTCAAATAAACAGTTTAACTACTGAAACTTTTTCAAGGATGTTAGCACCTTGCAAAACACAAGCAGAGGTGCCTGAGCAGATTTTAGCAGTTACAACTGCTCCTCAGGTATCTGCTGCTGAGCCCACTGCTCAAGGTGATCAAAGCAGCAGCACAACTGTTTTGAAACCCACACCTACAATCACCAAAAAGCCAACAAAAAGAAAAACACAAAAACCCCCCAAACCCATCAAAAAGGCATCTCTGGAGGATGAGATACCAGAGCTCCTGCCAGTGACAACACAAAAGTCACAAGAAACCACTGCTGCTACTTCCTCACAGTAGCTGGTACAAATATCTCAACCCATAACCAAAACTCCTCCTGATTCTTCACAAAAAGAACAGGTTGTACAAATAGGGTCTCCACATCATGATGCTCTGGAAACACTCGTTTCTATCATCCACAGTCCAATGCCCGGGACACATCCTATTTCTACACCACTCATCACATCCAAAATTCCTTCACCAATAAAACCACTGTTGGATGCAATTGATTTGAACCAGGCATTATCCAGTCCTTCTCAATCACCTATTAATGAGAATATACCTCAACAACTGACTGGGTCTGATGTATCAATCTTTGCTAACCCACCAACACAACCTGAGGAGGTTACACCCCATGAGTTACAAGTAACTCTTGGTGGTAATCCAAGTGAAGCAGCCACTACAAATGTTACACCCACTGGGTTATATTTGGACAGTGGTTACATTCATAAGACTTCCTTGGAGGCAATTCCTTTTATAGCACCTCTGCCAACCACCAGTGGATTTATTTATCCTACTGGCAACATCAAAAGGTTGTCAAGTGTTGAAGGAAGAAGACCCTAGTACCAAGAAAAAGGGGCATCAGTGGTTAATGTTTGGAGTATATTCCCTACATCTACCACTGATAAAACCACTGCTAGTGGGACATCAGATGATCCCATTAACTTGGGTGATGGTTTAAAGTACCAGAAATTGACGGATCGTATTGCAAAACTTGATAACTCTGTTGCAGAACTCAAAAATATGCTACAACAGGTGTTACAAGTTCAGAAGGTACAATCAATTACTGTTCCACCTCAAGCACCTGCTCCACAAAGGGCACCTGCTACAAATGAGCTCTGGAACCTATTTCAATCTTTTCTCCAACAACAAGCTCAATTAGCAGATCAGCAACATGAAAAACATGTACAACAGCTGAGAAATACAATGGAGTCAAGATTCAAGAACACTCAGGCTGACTTAAAGGCTCTCAAAACTCAGATCTTGCACACCACTGGCACTGCTCCTCCAAAAGTACGCTTCATTTATGACCTCCCAGAAGATAATGCCAAAAAGGGGGAGAAAATTAAGGAGTGGAAAAAGAAGGGTATAGAAGATGGTCTTTATCTTGAACCAGAGAATTCAAACATGACCAAAAAGATCCCTTTGCCAGATGGCAGCAAGAAGATTGATGTGACAACAAATGCACTAGCAGAAGCAGTTGCAAGTGTGAAAAGAGATAGAGAGGCCAAAAGGAAAGCCAGGGTGGATAGAATGGATCATCCAGATCAGGGTACTTCTGGGTCAAGGGATCATGAAAATCCTGTTGAGGAAAAGAAGAGGCCTACTAGAAAAGTAAGGCAACCCAAATCCATTCCTATCAGACGTTCAAAGTCTGCTCAAAAACCACCATACAAAACAGCTGATGCAGCAGGAGTTACAAAAACTACTGCTTGTCAAACAGTTGTTTCATCAACACACACCACTTCAACACACACAACATCCACCGCTTTACCATCATCACCACCAAAAACAACACCTGCTGACATACAGCAGAAGACAGCAGATGTTATAACATTTGTTGTAATGACAACAGTGGTTGAAACACCAGTTGTTTCAACAGCTGTTAGTCAATCACAATCCACTGCCAAAACATCTACCACCACTGTTCCATCCAAAACATCATCAGTCTCTCCTAAACCAAAAAGGAGAAGGCTAATTTTAAAAGATGATGTCACATCACCACCACAAACATCTTCAAAATCTTTAGCTCTTGTCACAATACCAAAACCTGTTCCTCTCTCTTCAGTTCCAATGTACAAGCCCTTACCTCCTGCAGGTGTTCAATTTCCTCTTGAACTAGCAGCTGTTAGAGATGAAATAAAATCCTTCTACTATGAGGATGACCCTGCCAAAAGGAGTTTGCCATCAATAAAGGGATATCCTTGGCCTAAAAATGTTGATGAATACTTGGAAATCAAAGCCAAGCAAGCAGAGGATATCTCAAAAAGAAACACACAAGGGAAGTCTGACAAAGAAATTTCAAGAAATTATCAATATCTGCTCACACAAGTCAGATCCCTAGAGCAATTTGCAAAAAAATGTTAGTCAACAAATTTCTGAAAGAGCAGCTGAATCTCTGAAGAAAGACTACATTGAAAGCATCATGGCTCACAAAAAGTACAAAGGAGAGAGATATATGTACAAAGAGTGGACTGTTCTTGAGCTTGAAAATGAAGCTGCAAGAATTCAAGACATGATAAAAAGGAAGGTCACTCACACTCCTCCTAACTGGGCAAAGTTTAGAAAGAATATACCTGACAAACAGGAAGAGCTGAAGAGAATGAAAGAGGAACTGGTAGCAGCTGATTATGGTAACAAAAGACAAGTTGCTAGATGGAAAGAAGATGTGGTCAGGGCTACTTACAAAAAGTTGGAACAATTAAGAAAGAAAGATCCCACAGTTCCTCAAAAGCCTGACTATCCTGAAGCAGCGGTTTCAAAAAGACCATCAAAGCTGCAAATCAGGAGATCCACAGCTCCAGTTGGTGATGCCATCTACAAAAGAAGGCCACACAAACAGCTGATTGCTGAAACCATCAAAGAGTTAATGGAAGGTGAAGACCTTGGAAAAGAGGGTATAAAGAAAATGATCATGGAAACTCTTGGTTTGGATCAAACTGCAAGTACTGCTCAGCCAGTCATGAATAGGCCAGCCTCTCCAAATACTTCTGCAAATAAGCATCTCCCAAGAAACCCACCAGGCTCAAAAATACAAAAGTGGGAAACTGACAAACAGACCTGCGTATTGACTTTGCTCAGGTCTGGTGGAGGAGTGGAGAAAATATCAAGGGAACAAGCTCTTGGCCTGAGTCTTGAAGATTTGCAGGATCTCCTTGATCTTCCACTCAGCAGGGA
>JARYGA010026814.1:0-35669 GCA_030545235.1 Helianthus tuberosus | reverse complement strand
TGATCGTCCGTCTCCCCCTGATTGCCGCCTTCAAATTAATGTCTTCGTATGTCTGATGTTAATTCAACTATATGTGTCTCATGTTTCATGGGCTTTTTTAATATATTATTTAATAGCCCAAAGCCAATTTACGTACAAAAAATATCACCATCCGATTTGGGTTCTTGAACAATACATATATATGTGTTTAAGGCCACAAAACCTTCAAATCCATGTGATTGCAGGCCTTGTCTGCTTTTCTCGGCCCATGTGGCATGTCAAAGTCAACTTCCCCTCTTTTAGAATTCCTTTGTTTAATCGATGTCAATATGCTCTTTTATAATATGCCCACAATCTCATATATAATAATAATAATAATATAGAGATAGCGGGCTCGGACCAATCACAGAAAATAGTGGCAAATTCAATTCGGTCTCTAGCATCCTACTCTGCCCAACTGGCTGGTTATTTATTTATTACTCATTTTCGTTCGATTTGCACCAGAACCTGCCAAAACACGATATAATATAATATAATACTAAAACTAAAAATAATAGATAAAAACTATACAAAAAATTATACATTTTACACGAGACAAATATATATATTTTACCCTACATCAAATATCCCCACACTTAACCTTTTTTCGTCCTCGAAAAAGAATTATGCAAAACGGAATCATAGACGGAATAATCATTCGGGAACAAAAGCTTAATTTACTTATTAAAATCGAAACTTGTGTTAGCCGCGATTGCAAGTATAATGGTCCTCTTAAACCCAACCCGGCTCCAAGCCCTTATCATGCAAGTTTAGTTCAAGTTCGGTCAATCTACCTAAGGTCTCACGCTAAGAATTGCAAGTCCACCTAATCCCCCCTCAAGCTTATAGGACAAAAGGAACAACCACTGGGTTATTTCCTAACCGTTTTATACCAAGATCAAGAGAGTTTAAAATCAAATCTATTTTTTCCATTTTTTTTTCTTTTTCTATTGCTTGCTTTTTCTCTCTCTTTTTTTTTCTTTCTTTCGTGAGACTAGACGATGCTTTCCCTAACCAAGCGGTATTCCGGCTGTAGAGTCGCTATCCCCAACCACAGATTACTTAGGTTTCGGTACTTTTAATCGGCAATTCGATTTCACACATCCCAGAGGCATTCCGGCTGTAGAGTCGCTATCCCCAACTCGGATTACATAGACCTGTGTTACTTTCATTTAGTTTCTAGCTCACTTTTTATTCTTTTTTTTTCTTTTCCAACGAGATAATGACCAAAAACTCTAACGACCTTAGCTTATAACGGCATCCCTTATACTATTTTTGGCGGTTTCAATTTCCTCACTCTCCCTAGATGAGAACCCACTAGTAGACCGACAATTAGGTATATTTTAAATCAAAGGAACCCAGAACCGAACCAAGCCTACCCGCGCATCCCAAACTAGACACAAGCACGATTATTTTAATCTCATATTATCATTATTTGAACCCGAACAAAAACCCGACTTTTCTATCATTTTCCGTTTTTATTTTGCAAACTTCTTGTTTCAAAAGACAATTTTCTATTTTTTTAATTTTTTTGGATTTTTGAAAATTTTTCATTTTTTTGTATTTTTCGACTTTTTATGACTCAACTAACTAAACTAACGACTCATGACTCAAATGTCCCATCCCCACACTTAAATATTGCATTGTCCCTAATGTAAGGATGAAAACCGACTCAAAAAACTAAAAATAAATAAGAAATAAAAAACCAAGGGCATAAAAGGAAAGGACTTAGCTGGTTTAATTTGCGCGGATGCTCCAAAACTCTTGTCCAATCCAGCTCGATCGTATAGCATTTCGGTCGCGATCGGCTTTTACACTAACTAGTACACTCGGAAAATGCTTGATATTCAATAAGCAGCTCCAAAATCACCCGAATGGAGATTGAGTACGGGTGGTACGATTCAAACCTGCATAAACAAAAACAAGCAAAAACCAAAGCAGTACCGACTCTAAAAAAAACGACTCAAAAACACTAAATAAGACTCAATATACAAAAACTACGACTCTATACAAACTCTACAAAACCTCCCCACACTTGAACTTAATCAGGAGGTTTTTCCTTGACTTGAACCCGGTCTAACCCATTGAACTCCACCCGGTCAACAAAAATAGTTAAAAATTTAATAGTGGAGTAATAAAATATTTTAAAATTTTGAAACGGGTCAGACCACCAGAATTTATACTTACCTGGAAGAAACCGGATGCGTGACTTGTAATGAGAAGACTGTTCTTGTCTGAACTTCAAAGGCTCCTTCTTCTTCTTATGGCCACCCTCGATCCGTAACCAATTCCGATCCTTCCTTTTTCTTGCCTTCTCCCGTTGTTTTGATTTTTGAGTGGCTTTTACCAATACTTCCACGGGCCAGCTGTGGTGTTCTTCCTCTTCCACCACCTCTTCTACTTTTAGTGACTTCTTGATCTCCATAATTGGCTTTACTTCTAATAATGCTTCTAATTCTGTCAAATCGCCAACTGGGTCAAATAGTTCTTCATCTACTAGAGTTGGTAGATTAACTAACTCGTCACTAAACTCCGTCTCCCATGATAGGATATGATCATCCCCCACTTCTGATGCATCAGACATGTCCCATATTGGGTCAGTGGAATAATAATCATCATCAGAATTATCTAGATTGCTGGGAGGTTGCTCATCTTCTTCATCTCCTTCTTCTTCAGAATCACTCCAGTAATCATATATAATACCTTGCGGAACCGGAGGTGGGACTTCGTCGTCCATTTTCGTCTCCGTGACTGGAATGATCTCCTCAACCGACTCTTCTTCGTCTTCCTCTAAGTCTTCTCCCTTCCATCTCTTATATGCAGCCAGTTGTGCATCTATTTCTTCGTTACTACACGAGAAATCAATTATGAATTTACCCGAATTCTCTTCTCGTTCTTCCTGCTGAACCGGAGGTGGGACTGGGATGTCCATTGTAGTCTCCGGTTGAGACTGTGATTCCTGCAAAACATCATCCTCACAAGACAAGTGTAAAGAATCATACGAATCATTAACATCATGCATAGAATCAACAGACACAGAAGTATCATTTTCACAAACGGTTTTCATACAGTGTGGAATCGGTAGTACTACCATCCCTGGCTCTATAACATTTAAAAGCAACTCACCTGACGGAGTTTGATATCCAAGATAATTACCATCACTATCGTACATATAACGACCTTGAGTCTTTGCAAGCTTCGCCTCCAGACGATCTAATGACTCAACCACATACCGAAGGTGCCTATCTCTCTCTTCCTTGTCAAATTTCAACCAAGCATCTATTTCCTCCTGTGTACCATTTTGCTGAATTTTCCAATACGGATTAGCATAATAATGCGCAGAGGACCCCACGTATTGTGGACATTTAATAGTAAAATGAGGTCCTCCACAAATCTCGCACATAACTAAGACTTAAAAGAAATAAAAGACACGGAAAATTAGACTCCTACGACTCAATATACCGAACACAAATAGACTCACAAGACTCACCACGAAAACACAAAACAAAAGACAAGTAGCATAGATTATGTCAATTAAGTCCAATCGAAGCCAATGAACGCAATCGCCAAGAGTCCCCGGCAACGGCGCCAAAAACTTGATATGCTGAAAATGGTTTAACAAAAACAACTAAATTAAACCCTAAACTAGACTCTCTAAGTTTTAAATTTATAAAACTAAGACTCTCTAAACCCTAAACCACACAACCGGCAAGTGTACCGATCGAGTGTAGTATAGCCTAAGGAAGTCCGAGTATCGAACCCAAGAGACTCTACTGATTACGCTAATGACTCTATCTAGACTTCGACTGACACGACTTAACTAATTTGTTTATTGCTGGGGGGGGGGGGGTGTCTAAAAAATCCTAATAATGCAAATAACGGCTAAACTAACTAGACTAGACGAACTAGACATGAACTCACACGAAAGCTGAACTCAAGGATGATGAAGGAACTACCTAGATAGGAATTCTGATTGCTTTTAGTTATGATTATAATTGGAAGTTGTCTGCTATGGAACCGGGATCTTGAAATTCTCACCTCTCGGGAAATCTAAGGACCCCTAATCCTTCTCAAGAGCACGCTAAGATCCCCTAAAGGTTGTTAAATTACCGGTTATTAGACTCCTTTACAAGACATCTAATGGGTTTACAAAAGTATCCTACAAGGCTCACTCCCTTACGAGACCTAAACCTAGGATAGGTTTGTTTTCTCAGCTAGACTTGCTAGACATCAGCAAATAGGTTAACTTTCTAAGAAGGACCCACCTTGCGGTTTAATCACTTAGACCTAGCAATAATCTCGCACCTTACAGCTATTGACGATTAGTAGAACACTTGATTTTATTAAATTACCAAATATTACTTCTAAGGTTAGTTACGTAATTTCACCCTAAAGGATCAAAGGTTTATTATGTGATATAGACACTCACCAAAACCTAAAACCCTAGCCCGACTCTATTCCGTGATAAAGACCGTCACCAAGATTCAAGCGAAGCAATAATCAATAATAAAATAACATCAAGCACGCAAACACATCTAACTGATAGAACAAACCGTTTACAATTTATAAACAATCCATAGCTTCCATAAATCCAAAAATAATCAAACTTAAACAATCATTCATCCATGTCTAGGTAGTACAAGAAATCTAGCCGCTAAACATAGTCTTAAAAACAATCAAACAAGGTTTAATAACAGAATTCATTGAAGTAAAAACAAGAAACTAGAAAATAAAAGAAATTGTAAGGTAGAACCCGTAAATTCCTTGATCTCTAAGCTTCCCACTTGACTCCAATAATTCCTAGCCTTGAAACCTTGACAAATAAATCTCTAAAACTTGTCCCTGATGGTTCTGTGCGTCTGATCGTCCGTCTCCCCCTGATTGCCGCCTTCAAATTAATGTCTTCGTATGTCTGATGTTAATTCAACTATATGTGTCTCATGTTTCATGGGCTTTTTTAATATATAATAATGTTCATTTAATAGCCCAAAGCCAATTTACGTACAAAAAATATCACCATCCGATTTGGGTTCTTGAACAATATATATATATATGTGTTTAAGGCCACAAAACCTTCAAATCCATGTGATTGCAGGCCTTGTCTGCTTTTCACGGCCCATGTGGCATGTCAAAGTCAACTTCCCCTCTTTTAGAATTCCTTTGTTTAATCGATGTCAATATGCTCTTTTATAATATGCCCACAATCTCATATATAATAATAATAATAATAATAATAATAATAATAATAATAATAATAATAATAATAATAATAATAATAATAATAATAATAATAATAATAATAATAATAATATAGAGATAGCGGGCTCGGACCAATCACAGAAAATAGTGGCAAATTCAATTCGGTCTCTAGGATCCTACTCTGCCCAACTGGCTGGTTATTTATTTATTACTCATTTTCGTTCCATTTGCACCAGAACCTGCCAAAACACGATATAATATAATATAATACTAAAACTAAAAATAACAGATAAAAACTATACAAAAAAATTATACATTTTACACGGGACAAATATATATATTTTACCCTACATCACCACCCCATTCTGTTCTGGTGTTCTTGGGACGCTGTACTGCCTTACAATCCCTTTTACCACACAGAACTCATCTAACTCCTTGTTTCTAAACTATGTTCCAGTATCACTTCTAAAGACTTTTACTGGCAAGTCAAATTGCTTTTCAACATGTTTAACAAAGTCTTGCAAAATACCTGCAGTCTCATCTTTAGAGTGTAAAAAGTAAGTCCATGTAAACTTAGAAAAAATCATCAACAATGACCAGACACTATCTTTTCTTTTCCAAACTCATGATTTTAACTTGGCCAAACAAATCCATGTGTAACATTTGTAAACACTTGGTTATTTTGGACTCTTCAATGGACTTGTATGAGTTTTATGTTGTTTACCTTTTAAACAGGAAACACAATGCTCAGAACAAGTAAAAAGTTTTTGTGGGAGGCCTCTTACAAGGCCTTGTTTTGAGAATTTGGTGATAGTCTTAAGATTTGTGTGCCCAAGTCTCATGTGCCATAATTGTGTCTCTTTGTTAGAGGCAGCTGAGAATAGACAAGCATCAACCATTGGTTTATCTTTCAACATATCAACCACATACACATTGCCACTCCTTTGAGCAACAAGCTGTGTTTTACTCCCGGCTATGATTTCTTCAATCTTTTTAACCACCTCTGGCCCAACAATCTTACAAGTTTCCTTAGTGAAGAATGACCCATAGCCCTTGTCACTCATTTGTGAAACACTAAGGAGGTTAAATTTAAGATTGTCAATAAGATTGACATTTTCAAACTTGAGTTTCCTAGCCTGCACTGTCCCTAACCCCAACACCTTCCCTTTTGAATTGTTGCCAAAGGATATATCACCCCCTCCATGTTTTTTGAAATCTTTGAGTAGGGCTCTACATCCAGTCATGTTCCTGGAGCCTCCACTATCTACATACCATAAACTATCTAAGCATGCAGAAGCTCCCTGCACATCAAGTAACAAATTAGTTCAGGTGGGTCTCCAAAGCCAAGATGGCTTTGGATGGGGTCACAGATAGGTCAGCCTCAAGTCCAGGAGCATGAACAGTGGTTAGATCAGGGATTTGAACAGATTTTTGAGCAGTTTTCTATAACCACTGTTGTGGACCATCTCCTGTCAGATGTTGATAACTAAAAGGGTGCCTATTCATTTTTGGCTTAGAGGGCCTTTTGTAGGCTTGATAAGCATGAGGGACCTTTTGGTAAGATGGTTGACCATGTCCTCTTAGGACTTGGTTAGCAGGTGGTGCATCTGTTACTTGTACCTCTCTATGAGTAGAGGTTTTGTTCAATTATTTAGTTACTGATGTTTGAATAGGCACAAAGGTCTGTTTGTTTTTGGGAGTTGGTGTGACATCTGTGCCTCCACGGCCATCGAACAAATACCAAATCAATGAAATGATGTGTTTCATACTTGGGATTTTTATAAATATGTGTATCGTTTGCACATATCAATTCTTGTTCGATTTCGAGCTCTAAATCGCTTTCTCGAAAGTTATACGTGAACTGGTGCGTAAACGTAATCAGTTTAACACGACAAACACTCCGGAATAGTGACACAGGCTTAACATACCTTAAATAACCTTTACCTAACTTAGAAATAAGTTTTGGAGGGTTTGGTGTGTCGAAATCAAGTTTATTCGCTTACAGGGACTAAATACGACAAACTGCGAAAGTATGCCGATTCGTACTGTAACGAACCTTCCGGAACATGATCATAAGTTAAACATGCCCTAAATATCCCTTACATAGCTTAGAAATAGGCTTTGAGGTGTTTTGAGGCGCAAAAATAAACTTATTGAGAGTCTTATTGATCAATAGGGACTAAAAGCGTCAAAAAGTGCATAAGTTTGCATTTTCGCGCATGTCTTACGTTCTGAATAGATCCGGACATCCAAAAATTTATGTAATCATTAAAATATTTTATTTTAGTGATTGGCATGATAAAATTCCATTCGTTGCGTAATTTGGATCGTTTTTGCGTTCGTTACGATTTCCGTCGTAATTAACCGAACAACGCAACCGTAATACCAAACGAACCGGCATCCGAGATATTTTTGAGGACATTTCAAGTTCCCTATAATTTAACTTCATTTTAGATCCTTGAAATGGGGTTAACGGGGCTTAAAAGTGCCAAAAAATCAAGTTTTACATGTGCAGGGACCATTTTTGAAATTTCTGACAGATACATTGAACTTGGTCCATCTTTGAGGTTTTGATGGTTTTAACCCAAGGTTTTGCACTCTATGGGCTGGAATTTGATGGTTTTAAGTATTCCCATGGTTTTGAAAACCATGTGCCCAAGTGGAGGGCCAAGATCAAGGCACAAAATGCGAGAAACGATCCTAACGGTTCTCCGAAATCTATAAATACCCAAGCTCCCATTCCATTTTCCTCACACCTTGATCTAATTTTATGCTCTAAGTTGAAGCTTTATGCTTCATACCTGAGTATTTAGATCAAGTTCTTCCTAGATTGGACCCGTTGTAAGTTTCTTTCGTGCTTTTATGCGTTTTTAAGCGTAAAAGTCAAATAGTGTTTGACTTTCTGCTTTGACCAGCCTTTGGTCAACACGAAGTTTGTTTGAACTTCACAACGTGAGTGTAATCACGATGGTTATAGTCCCTAGTGACTATACCTACTGATTACCACGTTGATTAGGTGTAGTGACGAGTCATAGTTTCGGCCAAAATACGTGCCTATGCGTATATTGTAACCAAACTATTCTTGGGTATCAAAACCGTTTGTTTTGATATCAAACTTGTTTTCTAACTTCGTTAAACATGTCTTACATGTTTAACTCGTCACTTTAGGTTTAGTGCTTATATAGGGTCGTAAGATAAGCGGTCTAAACAACCGCTTAGACTTTCGAACCCGACCCGTTTGGTCAATCATTAGGATCCGATCAAACATGTTTTGTGACCATAGTTGTATAGGGAATAACCTTACGAGGTTATACCTTATGGTCACTACGTTTAGTTAGTTGTATAATAGGTAATTTATATGCCTTAAGAAAATGACCAAAATGCCCTTTTTTACACATAAATTCATTTTAAGCATATGTAACCTAAATTTTCACATCTAAACTGATTAGGTAACATTATTAGACATTTTAAGGCATATAATACTTGTCATAGGACTAGTTAGGCGGTCCAAACGCGTTTTACGTGAACGACGCGTTAAAGTAGCGTAAGCTACCTAAACGAGTCGTAATGGGTCATAAGCACTTAGGTTAGGTTTCGATTTAGTATGTACGCCTTGTTAAACAATATCATATGAGTTCCAATACTCATTTGGTTTAAGAAATCTCATCCTATCCGATCTTCCAATTTAGGTCCGGTTTATTTACATAGTTACTTATATTAGGTGCCGATTGATTCCGTGCTCCCTCTAGCTTTGCTTGTTTGTTATTCAAGACTTCTAAGCATTCTCAAGTGATTACATAGTTCCCCTATTTTACTATTTTTGATTGTTTTGGGGTGATTCATATGTGTTAAATGATTTCGATGTTTTTAACGATGGTTTTGAAAATGATTAAAATGGTTTATATTAAATTAATAACGATTTCGATATTGTGAATAAACTTGTTGGTTGTAACTACATAACGAATAACATTCATCAGTTTTGGCCGAACTGACCAGTATTAGGTTATGGTACCATAGGATCTGACAAATCCCGTTATCAGACTGCACCCATGGTTATGTGTGGGTTAGGTGGGTAACGACTGAATCTGTGATTGTTAATTTACCCTTTGGTGGTTTATTAATGCGAGTTTCGAGATAGTCGAGTCACGAAGGTTTGGATGTTATTAGCGAGACGACCAAAAGTAGTTTTCACAATTTAAAACGAGAATGATTTAGACGACAAGCGATTTTTAACGAGTTAAACGATTTGGGTAAACGATTGGTTTTTGGTTAGTGTTTAGATAACGGGATGGGTGTAATGTGATGAAAACATGGTAGATACGCCGCTGGTACTTCTTATATATAAGTGTTTTCATCATACTACATACCGTGGCGTTATTTAGTTCACTTGGGTAAACGATTCTGAAACGATGTCACACAATGATGTTTTCTGAATAATATAAACCATACGAGTTTTATTAACTAGTTTTTACGAGATGTTTTACAATTTGATTTAATTAAATAAATGTTTTGGGGTTAAGAATCCTGGCTACGAGATTTTATAAATTATAACCAACTTGATTTGAGTTGGTTAATTATGTCGCAATACTATACTTTTCAAAACAAGGTTTTTAATTAAGTATTGCAACATGTAAACTAGCCATGAATCCTACACTCTCATAAACCTATGTGCTCGCCAGCATTTCTTTGTTGACTTTGTTTTTACATATGTTTCAGGTGTTGTTGAATGATGTTGATTGCTTGGATGCATGCTCACATAGGACTGGACGAGGCCTTAGTGACTTAATAACAATGACAGACTATGTTTAACTTGTTTGTTTAGATTTCAAGATGATATAATGTTTAATGTTTAATAAAACGAAACTTCAAATTTTCGTGTGTTTTGAAACAATGATTCTGTTACAACACTCCCCGACGTTTCCACCATGTTTTGTTGTCTTACGTGGTCGGGGTGTGACAGAAAAGTTGGTATCAGAGCTCATGGTTATAGGGAATTAGGTTATTAGTAATGCTTTGACCTAGTCTATAACCTTCCTAGGACCCTAACACAAGATTCTTGTGTTTAGATCTTAAAACAATACCGTCACTTATCCTTAGGTGACAACCACAACAAGAACACAAATTTCAAAACCGCCTTGAAAAGCAATCATCTGTTCTTGGATGATTTATTATAAGGTTTTGAACCCTCTAAGTTTTCAGAATCCCATCAAAGTTTGGGACTTATAATGTGAACACGTGCAAACTAGAAGGGCGAATGCATGTACCCTGAGTTTTATGTCTAAGGCTAGAGTGTTCATACAAATCTGCAGTATCAGACCAGTCGCTCTTACCTGGGAACTCTTGGGGTGAGTGTTCACTTATAGGCGAGCATGTCTTCGGTGATACATTATATTGACCCATTTGCTTTGATTTGTCGCTATGCGTCCAGCGATTGATTTGGCTGCAACCCTGACTAAGTCTCAAGTCAGGAAGGGTAAACTTACCTGCAAGGGTGACAAGAAGCAGTCAGCCGATTCCGTTCAAGACAAGGGTAAAGGTAAGGGAAAGAAGAAGGGCGAGTCTTCAAGGAAGTCGAGGAAGCGCAAGGCTTCCCAAAATTTTGCTGTCACTGCGCAGAATCCAGCATAAGTTCAGGGGAATGCTGCTAGATTCCCACCTGGTTCATGTTACAACTGTGGTGAAATGGTTCATTTCCGCAACAACTGCCCAAGGTTGGTGAACGCGAATGCAAATCCGAATGCAAACGCGAATGTGAATTCTGCCCGTGGACGAGCGTACAATCTAAATGCAAACGAGGCTCGAGCTGACAACCTCGTTGTCAATAGTACGTTCCCTGTTAATGGTACGTTTCTTGTTAACCATCAACCTGCATCTATTCTTTTCGATTCTGGTGCCAATAGGAGTTTTGTTTCATTATCATTTGAGCCTTTGCTTGCACTAAACTGAGGAAACCCTTATCTGTCGAAGTTGCTTTTGGTAAACCTCCTGTACTCAATTCTGTTATTTGCGACTGTCAATTTAACTTCGATAGTCACTTTTTTCCTATTGACCTCACACCGATGCAACTTGGGAGTTTCAACATTATCATAGGGATGGATTGGTTAGCTGAACATCATGCTGAGGTGGTTTGTTTCGATAAGATTGTTCGTATTCTTCTTTCATCTGGCGATGTTCTGGAAGTTTGTGGCGAGAAACCATCTGTTGGTTTGAAACTTATGTCGTGTACGATAGCCTAAAGTTATCTACGAAAAGGATATGTTGCTTTCCTGGTACATGTCACCGAGGAGAAAGGCAAGAGCAAGAGTATTCAGGATATTCCGATTGTTCGGGATTATCCAGAGGTGTTTCCTGATGAACTGCCTGGTTTATCTCCAGTTCGTCAAGTCGAGTTTCATATTAATCTTGTACCCAATGCCAACCCGATTTCGAAAGCACCTTATTGTCTTGCACCGTCCGAGATGCAAGAATTATCGAAACAACTTCAAGAGTTGTCTGATAAAGGATTAATCCGTCCGAGCTTTTCACCTTTGGGAGCTCCTGTCCTCTTTGTAAAAAAGAAAGATGGATCTTTTCGAATGTGTATCGATTATCGTGAGCTTGATAAGCTTACCATAAAGAATTGATATCCCCTACCTCGAATCGATGATCTCTTTGATCAGCTGCAAGGTGCTACCTGTTTTTTCCAAGATCGATTTGTGTTCTGGGTATCATCAACTTCGTGTTCTCGAAGAAGATATTCCCAAAACTGCATTCCGCACGAGATATGGACACTACGAGTTCACCGTCATGTCTTTTGGTATGACGAATGTTCCAGCCATTTTCATGGATTTAATGAATAGGGTCTGTAAACCTTATTTAGACAAATTCATCATTGTGTTCATAGACGATATTCTTGTTTATTCGAAGTCTCAAGCCGATCACGAGCAACACCTTCGTTTGACACTGGAACTCCTAAAGAAAGAACAACTTTTTGCTAAATTCTCCAAGTGTGAATTCTGGCTTAAAGAAGTTCAATTTTTGGGTCATATAGTCAACGAGCAGGGTATTCATGTGGATCCATCCAAGTTTGCTTCAATTAAGGATTGGAATACACCAACGACACCTACAGAAATTTGTTCTTTTCTTGGTCTCGCTGGTTATTATCGTCGTTTTATTTCGAACTTCTCGAATATCGCGGTGCCACTCACTACTTTGACTCAGAAGAATAAGCCTTTGGAGTGGGGATCTAAGAAAGAAGAAGCGTTCCAAATGCTGAAACGGAAGCTATGTGATGCTCCTGTTTTGTCCTTGCCCAATGGAAATGATGATTTCGTTTTCTTTTATGACGCGTCGAATCTAGGCCTTGGTTGTGTTCTTATGCAATGAGGTAAAGTCATAGCATATGCGTCAAGACAGTTGAAAGTTCATGAAAAGAACTACACAAGTCATGATCTTGAGTTAGGTGTTGTGGTATTTGCTCTCAAAATATGGAGACACTACCTCTATGGAACGAAGTGTGTGGTTTTCACAAGACCACAAAAGTCTCCAGCACATTCTTAATCAGAAGGAGCTGAACATGAGGCAACGACAATGGGTTGAGCTCTTGAACGATTACGATTACGATTACGAGATTCGCTACCTTCCTAGTAAGGCGAATATCGTAGCCGATGCGCTTAGTCGAAAGGAGCGAGTCAAGCTTCATTCTGTTCAAACTCTATCTGATATTCAATCTCGTGTCCTTCAAGCAAAATGATCTTGTGTAAACGAAGGCTTATTGAAATATGAGCTACCACTTCAACTCGAGCTTAAACTCGAAACGAAAGGTGATGGGTTACCCTATTTTAAGGATCCTTGTGGATGATTATCGCTCAAATCGGAGTCCTTAACTGAATTCATTGTATGCTTTAATACGTACATTACAATTCAATAAGGACAAAACCGAATTCCTATTAAGATCTTCCTATCTTCATAGTTAGATTCTTGAAAATGTTTAAAGTGCCAAATGAAATCCACGGATTAGATTCCTGGTGTGCTTTAAATACCCTTGTCCAAAGATAACAAATTAAAGGTCAAATTAAACAATTATACGATTATTTGATTATGTGTTCTCCTTTATGTTTTTTTGTGTGATCTGATTTTCGTTATCCAAATCCTCATAGAATCTTCCATATCTTCATATGAGGGATTCATAGTAGGATATTCAAAAGGTACTACCTTAAATCCTTAATGGGCTTCTACGTGGTAGTAAAGACCCATGGGTTATATAGTACCATTCCATGATTCGAAAAGAGACCCTTGAGTGGTCTAGTTAAAAGATTAATTTAGAATCTGGTTAAGAATGGCATGTGATGATACAGCTGAAAGGACCCTATGGTGGTCCAGTCACACGCATCACAGGTTCGTTCATTTGGTTTTCCCCTACACATTATCAAATGCACTGTGTGGACTATGCAAGGTGTGACAACTCGAGTTTCCGACATTCTTTATTCGCATTTATTGCACGTTGACTTTGACGGTCTAGTTGTTTGACTCGTCTGATTTGTAACGATACACTTTGTGTGATAATAAAAGTATTATGTTTGCTTGGTTATGTGTTGATATTATAGCATGAGACTTAGTGTATTTGAAATAACATAAACTACTGAACATATGAAACAACTCGACGAAACAGAGTTGTGATTCGCCATGAACACATTCGACGAAACAAGGCTGTTTCGCCAAACTCATCTCGACGAAACAGACTGTTTCGCCAGCCCAGTATTACGCCGAAGCCCAGTTCGGGCCCAGTACTGTTAGACTTGTTATATTGCGTAGAATGATCCCATTTGACACATTTTAGCAAACCAGAAACCCTAGAGAACTCTCTGCTGTGTGACGGCGAACTAGAACCCACCGGAAACCTTGGTGCGATCAAACTTTCATCTCGGTTAGTACGGGTTCGTTAACTCGGTTCCGTTAATGTTTCTGATTTCTTGTTATGTGTATATGTACCTGCTGATTTACGAAACGGATTATGAATATATGTGCACGATGATATAGATGTCGATATACATGGTTAATCGGATGTGTAATTATAAGCGAAACTTATACGATCAGATACTCGGTTCTGTATGTTGTTAATATGATCTGATTTTGGTAACACGTTAGTAGCTTGATAGGGTTCGATGATATGTTTGTGGTTTGATTAATCGATACGTTGTTCACATAAACTAGGGTTATGCTAAGACGATTATACTTTGATGATTGAGTTATGATGATTTTGGGTGCACATTGATCTCCATACGATTTCTGATATTTGTGATGGCTGTTAGGTTGATTAGGGTTTCTGTATGTGACGTAACTGACTTGTGACGAATCAGATCGCTATCGACGAAACGCAGGTAACGACGAAACAGGAATCTGTTTCGTCGAGACCTCTGCGACGAATCTGAGCAATGACGAAACTGGTGTTTCGTCGAAGGGTAAGAACGACGAAACAGGGGTGTTTCGTCGTATACACAATCTGCACAGTAACATGTTTATATTCTGTTAAGTGTTAACTGGGTTAGTTAACTGCTGTTAAGTGTAACCATATTGTACATGACTGTGATTACGTGTTGCATGCTTATACGTGAACGACTTGAACTCAAACTGATTTCACATACGTGCCTACTTTAGGACGCGATTGATTACTTGTGAGCATACACTTAGCATACCGAGCAAAACAAGGTGAGTTCACACCCTTACTAAGGCATGGGATTCCCAGGGTTTGGGGAATGGGATGGAAGGAATAAGGTTGAATAGATTCGTACATACACTGATACTAGACTACCATACCATTGTCCTCGGTTGTGAAGGACACATACGTAAAACCTACGTGAACTTATACTCAATACTATCCTCGGTTGTGAAGGATACTCACGTAAAACCTACGTGAACTTATACTCAATACTGTCCTCGGTTGTGAAGGACACTTACGTAAAGCCTACGTAAACTATGTACGTACTACTGTTCTCGGTTGTGAAGAACACTTATGGTTACAAATAGTCTAGTGTATATGCAACATGGGAAGCCCCCACTAATAGAACATACGATCGGCCTAGTAGCGCCACATGTTACGAAACAAACTTACAATTACGAACTTATTTACTGTGAACTCGCTCAACTAGTTGTTGATTCTCTGTTACATGCCTTGCAGGACCTTAGGTACATATGGAGCTTGCACAGGAAGGAGCAGGTCGTTGTGGGATACGGATCGTAGACGATATTTGAACTTATAACTTATTTTGGGTTTTCATTATTATGCTTCCGCTACTTAAACAATGTTTGGTTATGAACATCGGTCATGTCAAGATGAATTACCTTTTCCTACTTTTACACTTAAATACTATGTTTGATATGATTGATGGCTTGATCCTGGTCATGTCACGCCTCCAAGCGGTGGTACTCCGCGGGTGGATTTTGGGGGTGTGACAGATTGGTATCAGAGCCATTGGTTATAGAGAACTCGGTTTTAATAAGGGGAAAACATTTTTATTAAAACCAGACTATAACCAGAACAGTGCTCTCAACGATCCACAACGACGCTTCGCTCCACGTGCAAGACTCAACATCACAGGTACTACTATTCATGTTA
This sequence comes from Helianthus tuberosus, assembly GCA_030545235.1. Taxonomy (NCBI): domain Eukaryota; kingdom Viridiplantae; phylum Streptophyta; class Magnoliopsida; order Asterales; family Asteraceae; genus Helianthus; species Helianthus tuberosus. The sequence continues at coordinate 19,858 of JARYGA010026814.1, read as the reverse complement.
CCTTACTACTTGCTAGAACTACATAGAACTTTGCTCGTGGTATGCTTAGATTACATTGCTCACTATTTGTTATTGCATGAGGATACTTGTGTGCTCACTCTCTTCGCACTATTCGCGAACCTCTCACCCACATGTTCTCCTTGATGTCAAGATCATGTGTGGACACGTTAACCTAACTCAAGCCCAGTTGGCGGCTTCGATCACTGAACAAGTTACTGCAGCACTCGCAGCTGCCCAGGCAGGAGGTGTAACCTGCCATCACCACTTACCCTAGGATCCTTAGATCCTACTCTCGTAACTCAACACTTGTGCTTAATTTTGATTACTCTTACGCACACGACAAGTCAACACGCTCAGCCACCTGTGTGCACATACACGATTTTTATGGACTGTCGTCCTACTACTTTCAGCGACACTCGAATCGGCCTTCAAATGTGCGAATGACCTGAGGCTCGTAAGGTGAAATATGCCACTGATATTCTCGAAGGTACTGCGCAAACTTGGTGGAGCGCGCAAGTTACGATACTGGGGCTGGCGGCTGCTAATGCCACCCCATGGAATGATTTTAAGGAACTGATCAAACGTGAATACAGTAGTTATGATGCCATCCACAAGTTGGAAGTGGAGTTCTTTAACATGAAGATGACGGGATCAGAGATAGAAGCATTGAAACCAGACAACGTCAGGGCTGAAGCCCTATGCGGCTCAAGGCAACGCTTAGAACAGAAGGAAGATGGTGCTTACTACGTCACAGGACGCATTTGGGTCCCACTGTACGGCAACCTACGCGAGCTAGTAATGGATGAAGCTCATAAGTCTCGCTACTCAGTACATCCTGGTTCGGATAAGATGTACCACGACCTCAGAACTACATATTGGTGGCCTAGCATGAAGGCCCACATAGCCACATACGTTAGCAAATGCTTGACTTGTGCGAGAGTCAAGGCAGAATATCAGAAACCGTCAGGACCACTCCAACAACCTGAAATACCACAATGGAAATGGGAGCAAATTTCCATGGATTTTGTTACTGGCCTACCTAGATCTCAGCGCGGAAATGATACTATTTGGGTGATCGTAGATCGACTCACAAAGTCTGCTCACTTCTTAGCAATCAAAGAAACAGACAAGTTCTCTACCTTGGCAGACATTTACTTAAAAGAAGTGGTCTCGAGGCACGGAGTGCCCACCTCCATCATCTCTGATCGTGACGCACGTTTTACTTCAGAACTGTGGCAAGCAATGCACAAATCTTTTGGCTCTCGTTTAGACATGAGCACAGCTTATCACCCTCAGACAGATGGGCAGTCTGAGCGCACTATTCAAACTCTAGAAGACATGCTTCGGGCGTGCGTAATTGACTTTGGCAATGGTTGGGAGAAACATCTGCCACTCGTGGAATTTTCGTATAACAACAACTACCACACCAGCATTAAAGCTGCACCATTCGAGGCATTGTACGGGCGTAGGTGCCGGTCACCTCTCTGTTGGGCAGAGGTGGGGGAAAGTCAAATCACAGGTCCAGAAATGGTAGTTGATACTACTGAAAAGATTGCTCAAATACGACAACGCATGGCGGCAGCTCGTGACCGTCAGAAAGTATACGCTGATAAAGACAGGAAACTACTCGAATTCCAGGTTGGGGATCGAGCGCTACTTAAAGTTTCACCCTGGAAGGGTGTGGTTCGTTTTGGCAAACGCGGCAAACTCAATCCACGATACGTTGAACCTTTCGAAGTTATTGAGAAAATAGGCAAAGTGGCCTACAGACTGAACTTACCAGCTGAACTCAGTGCAGTTCACAACGTCTTTCACGTGTCGAATCTGAAGAAGTTTCTGTCAGATGAGACCCACGTAGTTCCTTTGAAGGAGCTCACTATCGACGAGCGATTGCATTTCGTCGAGGAACCAGTTGAAATCACGGACCGGGATGTTAAGGTCCTCAAGAACACCAGAATACCTCTTGTACGAGTTCGTTGGAACTCCCGTCGCGGCCCAGAGTTCACCTGGGAGCGCGAAGATCAAATGGAACTCAAATATCCCCAGTTGTTCGAAAATAATGCAACTACTACTGAGGCTGAAGCTACTACGGAATTTCGGGATGAAATTCCAACTCAACGGGGGAATGATGTGACACCCCAAGAAAACCAGTAATCTTCGCAAACCTGCTCGGGGAGCCGCGATACGATACAGGTAAACAACGTCACACTACTAGCTTCCTCAGTAACTGCATGCTAAATTTCGGGACGAAATTTCTTTTAAGTTGGGGATAATGTGACAACTCGAGTTTCCGACATTCTTTATTCGCATTTATTGCACGTTGACTTTGACGGTCTAGTTGTTTGACTCGTCTGATTTGTAACGATACACTTTGTGTGATAATAAAAGTATTATGTTTGCTTGGTTATGTGTTGATATTATAGCATGAGACTTAGTGTATTTGAAATAACATAAACTACTGAACATATGAAACAACTCGACGAAACAGAGTTGTGATTCGCCATGAACACATTCGACGAAACAAGGCTGTTTCGCCAAACTCATCTCGACGAAACAGACTGTTTCGCCAGCCCAGTATTACGCCGAAGCCCAGTTTGGGCCCAGTACTGTTAGACTTGTTATATTGCGTAGAATGATCCCATTTGACACATTTTAGCAAACCAGAAACCCTAGAGAACTCTCTGCTGTGTGACGGCGAACTAGAACCCACCGGAAACCTTGGTGCGATCAAACTTTCATCTCGGTTAGTACGGGTTCGTTAACTCGGTTCCGTTAATGTTTCTGATTTCTTGTTATGTGTATATGTACCTGCTGATTTACGAAACGGATTATGAATATATGTGCACGATGATATAGATGTCGATATACATGGTTAATCGGATGTGTAATTATAAGCGAAACTTATACGATCAGATACTCGGTTCTGTATGTTGTTAATATGATCTGATTTTGGTAACACGTTAGTAGCTTGATAGGGTTCGATGATATGTTTGTGGTTTGATTAATCGATACGTTGTTCACATAAACTAGGGTTATGCTAAGACGATTATACTTTGATGATTGAGTTATGATGATTTTGGGTGCACATTGATCTCCATACGATTTCTGATATTTGTGATGGCTGTTAGGTTGATTAGGGTTTCTGTATGTGACGTAACTGACTTGTGACGAATCAGATCGCTATCGACGAAACGCAGGTAACGACGAAACAGGAATCTGTTTCGTCGAGACCTCTGCGACGAATCTGAGCAATGACGAAACTGGTGTTTCGTCGAAGGGTAAGAACGACGAAACAGGGGTGTTTCGTCGTATACACAATCTGCACAGTAACATGTTTATATTCTGTTAAGTGTTAACTGGGTTAGTTAACTGCTGTTAAGTGTAACCATATTGTACATGACTGTGATTACGTGTTGCATGCTTATACGTGAACGACTTGAACTCAAACTGATTTCACATACGTGCCTACTTTAGGACGCGATTGATTACTTGTGAGCATACACTTAGCATACCGAGCAAAACAAGGTGAGTTCACACCCTTACTAAGGCATGGGATTCCCAGGGTTTGGGGAATGGGATGGAAGGAATAAGGTTGAATAGATTCGTACATACACTGATACTAGACTACCATACCATTGTCCTCGGTTGTGAAGGACACATACGTAAAACCTACGTGAACTTATACTCAATACTATCCTCGGTTGTGAAGGATACTCACGTAAAACCTACGTGAACTTATACTCAATACTGTCCTCGGTTGTGAAGGACACTTACGTAAAGCCTACGTAAACTATGTACGTACTACTGTTCTCGGTTGTGAAGAACACTTATGGTTACAAATAGTCTAGTGTATATGCAACATGGGAAGCCCCCACTAATAGAACATACGATCGGCCTAGTAGCGCCACATGTTACGAAACAAACTTACAATTACGAACTTATTTACTGTGAACTCGCTCAACTAGTTGTTGATTCTCTGTTACATGCCTTGCAGGACCTTAGGTACATATGGAGCTTGCACAGGAAGGAGCAGGTCGTTGTGGGATACGGATCGTAGACGATATTTGAACTTATAACTTATTTTGGGTTTTCATTATTATGCTTCCGCTACTTAAACAATGTTTGGTTATGAACATCGGTCATGTCAAGATGAATTACCTTTTCCTACTTTTACACTTAAATACTATGTTTGATATGATTGATGGCTTGATCCTGGTCATGTCACGCCTCCAAGCGGTGGTACTCCGCGGGTGGATTTTGGGGGTGTGACACAAGGAATTACGTAATTATGGACGCGTATATAATTATAAAAATTCAGTGCACGGAAACCACAGTAAGATTTATCATGTGTAAGAACCAATAGTGACAACAATAACGAAACGTTAACAATGTAATTGAGGTACGGTGGATGCACCAATGGCGCTTCATATACTTGTATATAAGTATCCCTCTTACATTGCAAGCATAATGTTATTTAAAGTTACTAGAAGTTCAGAACCCTAACCATTGTTGTTTTATCTTTTCGACTTCATGTTTCGAGCTCTCACAAGTTTCCTCTAACTAAATTTCGGGACGAAATTTCCTGAAGTAGGGGAGACTGTGACATCTGTGCCTCCACGGACATCGAACAAATACCAAATAAATGAAATGTTGTGTTTCATACTTGGGATTTGTATAAATATGTGTATCGTTTGCACATATCAATTCTTGTTCGATTTCGAGCTCTAAATCGCTTTCTGGAAAGCTATACGCGAACTGGTGCATAAACGTAATCAATTTAATGTGAAAAACACTCCAGAACAGTGAAATAGGCTTAACATACCTTAAATAACCTTTACCTAACTTAGAAATAAGTTTTGGAGGGTTTGGTGTGTCGAAATCAAGTTTATTCGCTTACAGGGACTAAATACGACAAACTACGAAAGTATGTCGATTCGTACTGTAACGAACCTTCCGGAACATGATCATAAGTTAAACATGCGTTAAACATTACATAAATATCCCTTACATAGCTTAGAAATAGGCTTTGAGGTATTTTGATGCACAAAAATAAACTTATTGATCAATAGGAACTAAAAGCGTCAAAAATTGCATAAGTTTGCATTTTCGTGCATATCTTTCGTTCTGAATATATCCGGACATCCAAAAATTTATGTAATCATTAAAATATTTTATTTTAGTGATTGGCATGATAAAATTCCATTCGTCGCGTAATTTGGATCGTTTTTGCGTTCGTTACGATATCCGTCGTAATTAACCGAACAACGCAACCGTACGACCAAACGAACCGACATCCGAGATATTTTTGAGCACATTTCAAGTTCCTTATACTTTAACTTCATTTTAGAGCCTTGAAATGGGGTTAACGGGGCTTAAAAGTGCCAAAAAATCAAGTTTTACAATTGCAGGGACCATTTTTGAAATTTCTGGCAGATACATTGAACTTGGTCTATTTTTGAGGTTTTGATGGTTTTAACCCAAGGTTTTGCACTCTATGGGCTGGAATTTGATGGTTTTAAGTATTCCCATGGTTTTGAAAACCATGTGCCCAAGTGGAGGGCCAAGATCAAGGCACGAAATGCGAGAAACGATCCTAATGGTTCTCCGAAATCTATAAATACCCAAGCTCCCATTCCATTTTCCTCACACCTTGGTCTAATTTTATGCTCTAAGTTGAAGCTTTATGCTTCATACCTGAGTATTTAGATAAACTTCTTCCTGCTTTTATGCGTTTTTAAGCGTAAAAGTCAAACAGTGTTTGACTTTCTGCTTTGACCAGCCTTTGGTCAACACGAAGTTCGTTTGAACTTCGCAAAGTGAGCGTAATCATGATGGTTGTAATCCCTAGTGACTATACCTACTGATTACCACGTTGATTAGGTGTAGTGACGAGTCATAGTTTCGGCCAAAATACGTGCCTATGCGTACTTTGTATCCAAACTATTCTTGGGTATCAAAACCGTTTGTTTTGATATCAAACTTGTTTTCTAACTTTGTTAAACATGTCTTAACATGTTTAACTCGTCACTTTAGGTTTAGTGCTTATATAGGTTCGTAAGATAAGCGGTCTAAACAACCGCTTAGACTTTCAAACCCGACCCGTTTGGTCAATCATTAGGATCCGATCAAACATGTTTTGTGACCATAGTTGTATATGGAATAGCCTTCCGAGGTTATACCTTATGGTCACTACGTTTAGTTAGTTGTATGATAGGTAATTTATATGGCTTAAGAAAATGACCAAAATGCCATTTTTACGCATAAATTCATTTTAAGCATATGTAACCTAAATTTTCACATCTAAACTGATTAGGTAACATTATTAGACATGTTAAGGCATATAATACTTGTCATAGGACTAGTTAGGCGGTCCAAACGCGTTTTACACGAATGACGCGTTAAAGTAGCGTAAGCTACCTAAACGACTCGTAATGGGTCATAAGCACTTAGGTTAGGTTTCGATTTAGTATGTAGGCCTTGTTAAACTATATCATATGAGTTCTAATACTCATTTGGTTTACGAAATCTCATCCTATCCGATCTTCCGATTTAGGTCCGGTTTATTTACATAGTTACTTATATTAGGTGCCGATTGATTCCGTGCTCCTTCTAGCTTTGCTTGTTTGTTATTCAAGACTTCTAAGCATTCTCAAGTGAGTACATAGTTCCCCTATTTTACTGTTTTCGATTGTTTTGGGGTGATTCATATGTGTTAAATGATTTCGATGTTTTTAACGATGGTTTCGAAAATGATTAAAATGGTTTATATTAAATTAATAACGATTTCGATAATGTGGATAAACTTGTTGGTTATCATTACATAACGAATAACATTCATTATTTTTGGCCGAACAAACCAGTATTAGGTTATGGTACCATAGGATTTGACAAATCCCGTTATCAGACTGCACCCATTGTTATGTGTGGGTTAGGTGGGTAACGACTGAATATGTGATTGTTAATTTACCCTTTGGTGGTTTATTAATGCGAGTTTCGAGATAGTCGAGTCACGAAGGTTTGGATGTTATTAGCGAGACGACCAAAAGTAGTTTTCACAATTTAAAACGAGAATGATTTAGACGACTGAAGCGATTTTTAACGAATTAAACGATTTGGGTAAACGATTGGTTTTTGGTTAGTGTTTAGATAACGGGAGGGGTGTAATGTGATGAAAACATGGTAGATACGCCGCTGGTACTTCTTATATATAAGTGTTTTCATCATACTACATACCGTGGCATTATTTAGTTCACTTGGGTAAACGATTCTGAAACGATGTCACACAATGATGTTTTCTGAATAATATAAACCATACGAGTTTTATTAACGAGTTTTTATGAGATGTTTTACAATTTGATTTAATTAAATAAATTTTTTGGGGTTAAGAATCATGGCTACGAGATTTTATAAATTATAACCAACTTGATTTGAGTTGGTTAATTATGTTGCAATACTATACTTTTCAAAACAAGGTTTTTAATTAAGTATTGAAATATGTAAACTAGCCATGAATCCGACACTCTCATAAACCTATGTGCTCGCCAGCATTTCTTTGCTGACTTTGTTTTTACATATGTTTCAGGTGTTGTTGAATGATGTTCATTGCTAGGATGCATTCTAACATAGGACTGGACGAGCCTTAGTGACTTAATAACAATGATAGACTATGTTTAACTTGTTTGTTTAGATTTCAAGATGATGTAAATGTTTAATGTTTAATAAAACAAAACTTCAAATTTCCGCGTGTTTTGAAACAATGATTCTGTTACAACACTCCCCGACGTTTCTGCCACGTTTTTTTGTTTTACGTGGTCGGGGTGTGACAGATGGTTTTTGTGGACTCTCCAATGTTTTAGATGCATACTCTTTTCTTTTAACCTCAAAAGTTTTGAGATACACACACTGTTGAGTAAGATGATTTGTTTTTCCACAAATTATGCACTTAGGTGCAGGCTCAATGATACTTGTTTTGTTTATATCATATGCTTTTAGAAGAAAACAGTCTTTTGTAGCATGATTCTTCTTTTCACAAAATTCACAAAACATGTTTTTAACTTTTCTCTTTTTCTTCCTCTTTTCAACTTCCTTTTCAACAGAGTTTTTAACCTCCGCTGGGATGTCTTTTAGAGGAATGATTTTAGCCTTAGGTGCTTTGATACCCTCAATTATGGAAAAATCCATTGGCTTAAAGTTTTCAAGGATGTCACATTCATTAGACCAGGTGGGTTTGAATTGATATTTTTCTATCTCTTCAAAGGTTGATGACCCCTCTGGCCTTTCTAAAACAATTTTGTTTCCATTTTTATCAGTGACTTTGATCTCTTGACCGGCCAAGTTTGTTGGAATCACTTTAACCAAGCTAGATTCAATTTCAGCAGTGTTTCCAGAATTTTGGTCATGTTTTCTAAATCTAATGCCAAACTTCACATTGCTCTTGATCTGCTTTTCCAACATCAACTCATAACCTTTACAAGACTCCACCCATTTTTCACAAGTGATTTAGGTGGACTCAAGCTCCTTTTTGCAACTCTGGTGTCACACCCCAGCCACGTAAAACAACAAATCATGGCGAAAACGTCGGGGAGTGTCGTAACAGAATCATTGTCTCACAACCATGGATTTAAAAGTTTTGTTTTATTGAATTATTGAACTCATTGTTTTATTACAAATCAGATAGATACAAATAATTGTCCCTCAAGTTTTCAAGTCGCTAAGGCACGAGTCCATCCTATGTGTAGCATGCATCAACAATCATCACGTAGTAGCGCCTGAAACATGTGTGAAAATAGGTACGTCAACATAAAAATGCCTGTGAGTAACATAGGATTTGTGTATTAGATTCATGGCTTTGGACAACACAAGATAAGGTTTTATGTTTTCAAAAATAGCCATGAATCCTTGTAAAAGTTTTGTTTCTAAAATGCGTCGTTTTGGAAAAATGTTTATGGTATATACAAGATATACTTTGGTTTTGAGATAAGCGGATGAGTAGTATATCTAAATATACTTTAGTTTTGAAATAGTTACATAGATAGTATATTAGAATATACTTTAGTTTTGGAAATAATAGATTTGGTAGTATATCACAAGTATACTTTGGTTTAAGAATGAAAAGCATCGGTAGTATAATACATTATACTTTGGTTTTGTATGTAACATATCAACTTATGTTTTGGTTTGAAAATAGCACATCAACTATGCTTTGGTAGTATATTAAAATATACTTTAGTTTTGTGAAATATCAGCGTTGGTAGTATATCAAGTTATACCTTAGTAAACAATATCACGTAGGTATTATGTCGAAACATACCTAATATCGTGGTTTGCTAATATATCAAACTATATTTTAGTAAACAATAGCATATCAAATTATGCTTTAGCAAACAATATCACGTTGGTAGTATATCGAAATATACCAGATATCATGATTTGGTAATACATTCAAACCTTAGTGCATCAAACTACACTTTAGAGACTATAGAAATACCACAAAGGAAAATTCTATTTGGTTAAAATTTGGTTTCTGACATTCCATACAACAGGAATGGGGTGTCTAGTCCTATAGCGCTATATCGTACTACCAATCGGCTTGATCATTGTTAATGAATGTATAGATAAACATGTGAACAAACAAATAGTCGTAACAAACTTTGGAAATCAGTGTTTAAACCATAGATAATAGTTTAATTCGTCAAAAGATAGTTCTATGCATGTGTAATCATATAGTCAAAATCATGAAAATAGCGTATCGGCACATATGTATCACCCCAAAACACTTGAAAACGTAAAAGAGGGGACTATGTACTCACTTGAGATTGTAAGTATCCTCGATTAAGTGTCCTAAAAAAGCTCAGAAATCAAGGAATCAAGTGGTACCTAGTAATCGGATCGCTAGTTAAACAATCGGCACCTAAATCAGAAGATTGGGTAGAATGAGGTCTCGTAAACCAAATGAGTATTGGAACTCATGTGATATGGCTTAACAAAACCTACATTCTAAATCAGAACCTATCCTAAATGCTTACGACCCGTTACGACCCATTAAGGTAGCTTACGCTACTTTAACGCGTCGTTCGCGCGAATGCGCGTTCGAGACGCCTAACTAGTCCTATGACAAGTATTATATGCCCTAACATGTTTAAATATGTTGCATAATCAGTTTTAGTGACAAAAATTAAGTTACATATGCTTATAATCCAATTATGAATGAAAACGACATTTTGGTCATTTTCCTAAGGCATATAAACTGCCTATCATACAACTAATTAAACTAAGTGACCATAAGGTATAACCTCGGAAGGCTTTTCCCTATACAACTATGGTCACAAATATGCTTGGTCGGATCCTAACGATTGACCAAACGGGTCCAGTTCGAAAGTCTAAGCGGTTGTTAAGACCGCTTATCTTACGACCCTATACAAGCACTAGACTAAAAGTGACGTGTTAAACATGTTTTAGCATGTTTAACTAAGTTAGAAAACAGGTTTTGATATCAAAACAAAGTGTTTTGATACCCAAGGATAGTTTCATCTCAAAATGCGCATAAACGGCATTTTGACCGAAACTTTGACTCGTCACTTCGACTAACCAACGTGGTAATCAGTAGGTATAGTCACAAGGGACTATAACCATCGTGATTACGCTCACGTTGCAAAGTTCAAACGAACTTTGTGTTGACCATAACCTGGTCAAAGAAGAAAGTCAAACACTGTTTGACTTTCATGCTTAAAAAAAGCAATAAAAGCATGAAAGAAGCTTACAAAAGGTCCAAGCAATGAAGATTTGATTCAAATTACTCAGGTATGAAGTATAAAACTCCAACTTAGAGCAGATTGAATCAAAGTGTGAGCTGAATGAATGAAAAATGGTGGGTATTTATAGATTTCGAAGAACCGTTAGGATTGTTTCTCATAATTCGTGCTTAAATCTGGACCTTACATGTGTTGCCCATTGTTTATAATACAATGGGAACCTCGAAACTATCAAATGGTATCAGAAATCAGTGATTAAAACCATCAAATTCAGCTCAAATGACTAAGTTCAATGTTTATGTCTGATAGTCTGACGCGAGCCGCATAGACCCAGACATAATCTTACGCGCCCCTCCTAAGCAAGATTCACAGATTGTCAGTTTTAGTCCCTGCAAGTCCAAAACTTGGTTTTTGATGCATTTTTTGACACGTTTAAGCCCCGTTAACCCCATTTCAAGGCTCTACAATGAAGTTAAAGTATAGGGAACATGAAATATGCTCAAAAACATCTCGGATGTCGGTTCATTTGGCCGTACGGTCGCGTTGTTCGGTTAATTACGACGAAAACTCAAACGGGCGCGAAAACGATCCAAATTGCGCGACGAATGGTATTTTTGTATTCCATTCACTAAAATAAAATATTTTAATGATTACAAAAATTTTTGGATATCCGGATATGCTCAGAACGTAAGATATGCGCGAAAATGCAAACTTATGCACTTTTTGACACTTTTAGTCCCTGTTTGATCAAAAAGTTTATTTTCGCATACCGAACCCCTCAAAGCCTATTTCTAAGTTATGTAAAGGATATTTAGGGTATGTTTAACTTATGATCAAGTTCTGGAATGTTCGTTACCATACAAATCGGTATAGTTTCGCAGTTTGACACAAATAGTCCCTGCGATCGAATAAACTTGTTTTCGACACACCAAACCCTCCAAAACTTATTTCTAAGTTATTTAAAGGTTATTTAAGGTATGTTAAGCCTATGTCACTATTCTGGAGTGTTTTTCACATTAAACTGATTACATTTACGCATCAGTTCGTGTATAACCTTCTAGAAAGCGATTTAAAGCTCGAAATCGAACAACAATTGATATGTGCAAATGATACACATATTTATACAAATCCCAAGAATGAAATACAAGATTTCATTAGATTTGCATTTGTATGATGGTCATAGTGACACAGGTGTCACAGTCTCCCCTACTTTAGGAAATTTTGTCCCGAAATTTAATTTTAGAGGAAACCTGTGAAGACAACTGTGATTGTTTCGCTTTCGAATGAATCCTTCGTACCCTAAGTAAAACTCTGGGCCACGTTTGGATTTTTAGCGAATTTGTTATTTGTCCAAGTGATGTCCTTGTACTAACAAACATGGAGTTTCGAACAACGGATAGAAGAATGTTTCCTATGAAGACTATTACAGGAAACTTGTGTGTGCTCAAAATCAGAGTCGGGGAGTGTAAGTTAAAATAACATTGGCTAAGGTCCAGGACTTTTAGTAACTTAAATAACGCTACGTTCGCTGTAATAAGGAACACTTATATATAGGAAGTACCAGCGGCGTATCCACCATGCCCTTTTTACATTGTTCCCGTCTCGTTATTCTTATCACTATAGGTCTTAACACATGACAAAACTTGCTGTGGTTTCTGTGCACTGAATTCCATAATTATGTATGCATCCATAGTTACGTAATTCCTTGCACAGTCCGCACAGTTCATTTCATAATGTGTAGGGGAAAAATCAATTGGACAAACATGTAATGACTTGACTAAACCCTCAAAGGATCTTTTTAAGTAGATCAACGAACGATCTTTTTAACTAGATCAACACATGATCTCCTTAACTAGACCGTCGTACGATCTCTTTAAATAGACCACTAAAGGATCTTTTTAACTAGATCAACACATGATCTCCTTAACTAGACCGTCATACGATCTCTTTAAATAGACCTCTAAAGGATCTTTTTAACTTTGAACCAAATAATCGTTTTGAAATAGTACTTTGGAATCCAAGGTTCTTACTATTTGCATAGAAAAGCCCCTTAAGGAATTTAAGATAGTACTTTGAGTATCCTTCTGAGAATCTAACATATGAAAATACGGAAGATTCTACCAAGACTTGGATAGCGAGCTTTAGAGTTACATATAAACATATAATCACATAATCGTGTATTTGTTAATTTAGTTATTAGCTTGTGTGTTAATCTGAATTAATGTATTTAAAGTACACCAGAAATCCAATCACGGACTTTAATCGGTACATTAAATATCCCCAAGAATCTAACTATGAAGATAGGGAGACCTTATAAGGATTTGGTTTTGTCTTTGTCGTATTGTAACATTCGTATTAGAACACATAAGGAATCCAATTGAGGACTCACGATAGTACCTTTAGATACCAAATCAGGGATTTGAAATAGTACTTCAAGTATCTGTTTAAGAATTTGTAACTTGTAACTTGTACCTTGCACTTTATTTCTTAAAAGAAATGAGTACTTAGGATTTTCGGGGGGATTACGAGTGATCATAAAAATGAAAGAACCACACGAGTAGTTTGTTTTGTAAGGAACACAGTTCCTTGGCATCGGCATCATAGGGGTATGTCAAACATACACACAATCGTATCAGTTTTGTAAAATAAAAATTGACACGACAAATTTTATTTATAGAACAGCCGAATTATTTCAAACGTCAAAAGATAACAAACAAGGAAGTACAAAAGTCTAATTGTTCACTGTTGCATTGTCGTTTGCGTTTTCCTCGTTTATGTTAAACACTCGTCCACGCACTGGATTTACGTTAACAAGTCTTGGGCAATTGTTTCGGTAGTGAGTAAGATCACCACAGTTATAGCACGATCCAGGTGGAAACTGTGCTTGAGCAGCAACAGGATTTGCAGCAGCTTGGTTTTGGTTAGCATAATGGCAGGTATTGACCAAATGTCCCAATCGCCCACAGTGGGTACATTTGTGACACTGTGTTTGCTCCAGATGATGGCGGTTGCATTTGCTGCACAGAGGTGCAGTACCAACATAGTTTTTCCTTGTACGAGGTTGTGCTGGCTGGTTTGGTGCAACCTGATTGTTCTGAGCAACTACAATAATGTTTTGTGAAGCCTTACGCTTCTTTGACTTTTTGGAGGACTCAGTCTGTTTATCCTTCGGTTTTTCTTGTGTAGATTCATCAGATGGTTTCGGGTCGCCCTTTCAGAAAAGCTTACCTTTCCTGATCTGGGATTCAGTCAGGGTAGCAGATAGTTCAATGGCTTGTCTGACGGTAGTAGGGTTGCTACCAGTAACGATATCCTGAACTAGGTCAGGGAGACCATCAATGTACTTTTCGATCGCCTTATCTAAAGGCGTAACCATGGGAGGATATAACAGGCTCAGTTCCTCATAACGGTCAGTGTAGGCTCGATGTTCACCGCTATCTTGCTTTAGATCGTCGAATTCCCTTTCCAAAGCCCTGAGTTCATGGCGAGGACAGAACTCCTTCATCATTAGAGCTCGAAGCTCTTCCCAAGTTTGTGCCAATGCCACATCGGCACCCCTATCCCTCATTACACCGTTCCACCATGTAAGTGCTCTTTTCTGGAATACGCTCGATGCAAACTCAACCTTTCGCTCGTTTGGGCATTGCACCTGACGAAATGTGCTTTCGAGACTCTCAAACCATTGTAGGAGCCCAGTGGCCCCTTCAGACCCAGTAAATGTGAGTGGCTTAGCTGAATTGAATGTTTTATAGTTGCACGGAGCATTGTTGTTATTGTTGTTGTTTGCTTGGTTTACTTGGGTTATCAGGTTTGGGAGTACAGCAACGATTTGTTGAGTGATAATAGCTGCGAGTTCGGCGTTATTTTGAGGTTGTGCATCACGTGGAGGAGGCATATTCTAAAAGAGCAAAGAAACACGAAAAGAAACGAGTGAGATGATAGCGGATAATAAGGATTGAATGTTGAAAGGAATATCGACAAAGCATAAAGATTGTGATCATTTGTTCATTACTTAAAACAAACAGATGACACTGTGACTAATCAACGTAAATGGCTCATACTAATGTATCGCGAAGACATGCTTTAGCCTATAAGTGGACACTCACCCCAAGAGTTCCCAGGTAAGAGTGACTGGTCCGATTATGTGGATTTGTACGAACACTCTAGCCTTAGACAGAAAACTTGAGGTACATGCATCCACCCTTCCAGATTGCACGTGTTCACATTATTTAGACCCAAACTTTGATGAGATTTTGAAAACTTTGAAGGTTCAAAACCTTATAATAAATCATCTAAGAAGAGATGATTGGTTTTCGAAAACGGATTCAAAATTTGTGTTCTTGTTTTGGTTGCCACCTAAAGATAGGCGACGGTATTGTTTTAAGTCTAAACACAAGATAACTTGTGTTAGGGTCCTAGGAAGGTTATAGTCTAGGTCAAAGCATTACTAATAACCTAACCTAATTCTCTATAACCATTGGCTCTGATACCAACTTTTCTGTCACACCCCAACCACGTAAAACAACAAATCGTGGCGGAAACATCGGGGAGTGTCGTAACAGAATCATTGTTTCATAACCATGGATTTAAAAGTTTCGTTTTATTGAATTATTGAACTCATTGTTTTATTACAAATCAGATAGATACAAATAATTGTCCCTCAAGTTTTCAAGTCGTTAAGGCACGAGTCCATCCTATGTGTAGCATGCATCAACAATCATCACATAGTAGCGACTGAAACATATGTGAAAATAGGTACGTCAGCATAAAAATGCCTGTGAGTAACATAGGATTTGTGTATTAGATTCATGGCTTTGGACAACACAAGATAAGGTTTTATGTTTTCAAAAATAGCCATGAATCCTTGTAAAAGTTTTGTTTTTAAATGCGTCGTTTTGGAAAAATGTTTATGGTATATACAAAATATACTTTGGTTTTGAGATAAGCGAATGAGTAGTATATCTAAATATACTTTAGTTTTGAAATAGTTACAAAGATAGTATATTAGAATATACTTTAGTTTTGGAAAGAATAGATTTGGTAGTATATCACAAGTATACTTTGATTTAAGAATGAAAAGCATCGGTAGTATAATACATTATACTTTGGTTTTGTAAGTAACATATCAACTTATGTTTTGGTTTGAAAATAACACATCAACTATGCTTTGGTAGTATATTAAAATATTGACGTGTGCAAAATGCAACATATAAATTACATCAAATGTGGCATAAAACTAACCCTTTTTAGTACTAATGTTGGAAAAAGTGTGTTTTTGTCTTCCTTTTGTATTTTCAGGGTTAAAAGAGCTTAAATGGACAAAAGAAGCAAAAATGAAGCTAAATCTAACAATAATACAAGAAAAGGAATAAACGTGGCATGCCCGACCCCTTGACAGCATCTCCCCAAGCAAGAATAAGAGAACAGAAGGCTGAACACGCCCCGTGCTCATTGAGAACGGGGGCGTGCCCAAGTGTCTGCAGAAAAGACAAAGTTGTAGAAGCTTCTATCACCCACCACGGGGGCGTGCCCAGCGGACACGGGGCCATGGTCAAAGCTAAGATTCGCAGAATCTAGGCAAATCTTGATAGTACAGATACGCTTCTGCACACGGGGTCGTGCCCAGCGGACACGGGGGCGTGGTCAACTAATGCAGACAAACTGCAATTAATGAAGAAAGAGAAGATGGGTGGACACAGGGCCGTGTCCGGGCTTCTGTGCAGGCTATAAATAGGGGTGCTTAGCTCACTTGCAACTCATCCCTTGGCAAACCACCTCTCTCACACTACACCCACCCACCACCACCATCACAACCCACATCCACCACCATCATCCATCATCCATCATAGAGTGAGTGTAGTAGTCTCGGGATCCAAGATAGATCGTAATCTTGACAATAAAAGGCCATGTTTGCCTAAGTCTCTTACATCACTTGGTGAAGACAAGCATTTAGTGTAATACTTTTTATTTTTAATCTTTTCGCACTTTTTATTTGGTTATGTATTAATGACTTTAATAACTAGTTTCTTATGTTGAAGGTGAATCTTCCTTATCATCTGTCCGTGGTGTCTTGGCGTTATTTTACTGTCTATATAAAATAAAAGATTTACATAATTCATATCTCCATGGTCTATATGGAGATATGTTGGCTACCTGGTCGGGGGTTAAGGGAATGGTTTGGTAAGATTCTTGCCTTGTTCAGTGTATAGATCCTGCAAGGACCTGGGTCAAGCTTAGTAGGACCTCCTTCAATACCCACTGGTATTGGATGGCGGGGGTTCGAATTTCTTGATCCCCTCATATGTAAACTACTATTAAATCATTAACCCGACTACTTAGGATTGTATCCCTGCTGACTCAAACTACTTAGCCGAGGGTAACGTCACCTTCAAAAGAGGGGCCTACCACATTACGCGTTAATAACTTAATTAATTATCTTTCAATAATCCATCCCTTTAGGATTGTATCCTTGCTGACTCAAACTACTGGGTTGAGGGTAACGTCACCTTTAAAAGAGGGGCCTACTACTATAACTAAGATAATCTCTTAAAAAGTGCAAAAGTGTGGAAATAATCAAAGGTTACACTAAAGGCGAGTCGGATCCAAGTGATTCATCTTGTCTATCTGTTTTATTTTTATTTTTATTTTTCAGCATTTTTAGTTTTTATTTTCTAGTTTAAAACCTTTTTCTAAAATTTTGATTTGATTAGACGTTGAGGATAAACCGGTACTAAAAGCTCTTGTGTCCTTGGACGACCTCGGTATCTTACCAACACTATACTACGCTCACGATGGGTGCACTTGCCCATATGTGTGTTTGGTGCTAGTAAAATATCGTGTTTTATAAATTTAAAACTTGACTAAAGTGTAAAAAGGGCTAAAAATAGACATAAAATATATATAACACCGCACACACATCAAATATACTTTAGTTTTGTGAAATATCAGCGTCGGTAGTATATCAAGTTATACCTTAGTAAACAATATCATGTTGGTAATATGTCGAAACATACCTAATATCGTGGTTTGGTAATATATCAAACTATATTTTAGTAAACAATAGCATATCAAATTATGCTTTAGCAAACAATATCACGTTGGTAGTATATCGAAATATACCAGATATCGCGATTTGGTAATACATTCAAACCTTAGTGCATCAAACTACACTTTAGAGACTATAGAAATACCACAAAGGCAAATTCTATTTGGTTAAAATTTGGTTTCTGACATTCCATACAACAGGAATGGGGTGTCTAGTCCTATAGCGTTATATCGTACTACCAATCGGCTTGATCATTGTTAATGAATGTATAGATAAACATGTGAACAAACAAATAGTCGTAACAAACTTTGGAAATCAGTGTTTAAACCATGGATAATAGTTTAATTCGTCAAAAGATAGTTCTATGCATGTGTAATGATATAGTCGAAATCATGAAAATAGCGTATCGACACATATGTATCACCCCAAAACATTTGAAAACGTAAAAGAGGGGACTATGTACTCACTTGAGATTCTAAGTATCCTCGATTAAGTGTACTAAGAAAGCTCAGAAATCAAGGAATCAAGTGGTACCTAGTAATCGGATTGCTAGTTAAACAATCGGCACCTAAATTGGAAGATTGGGTAAAATGAGGTTTCGTAAAGCAAATGAGTATTGGAACTCATGTGATATGGTTTAACAAAACCTACATTCTAAATCGGAACCTATCCTAAGTGCTTACGACCCGTTACGGCCCATTAAGGTAGCTTACGCTAATTTAACGCGTCGTTCGCGCGAATGCTCTGGTGAAAACAACTACTGTGTCCCCGACCACGGGCCGTGTTCAACTGAGCACGGGGCCGTGATGAAACTTCTGACCAACGTTCTTTTTTGTTTTTATTGCAGGACTTGGAACCCAGGCGCCACATCTACAATTTCTACGCAGTGTCTGAGCTCCAGTTCTAGTAGAGACATAAAAGAACCTCTAGACGAACCTGAACGCTTTCTAAGAATAAGACTTAAAGCTAAAACCCAAGAGAAAGTTTCGGGGGACCCACTTCCAATGGCGGATCAACATACCCTCATGGATTACCTACGGCCCACTGTAGGTAATCTCGGCGCCGCTATCAATGCACCGAAAGTCGAGGCCAACAACTTCGAACTTCGGTCGCATTTGATACAAATGCTCCAAAACTCCGCAACCTTCAATGCGCTGGCGGACGAAGATCCCCATTTACATATCACTAACTTCTTGGAGATATGTGATACTTTTCGGATCAATGGAGCATCAAATGACGCCATCCGCCTTCGAATGTTTCCATTTTCACTAAAAGACCGAGCTAAGGCTTGGCTTAATACCCTCCCAGTTGGCTCGGTAAACACCTGGGATGAACTAGCCCAAAAGTTTCTATATAAGTATTTCCCTCCTGCTAAAACGGCTAAATTATTGACCGAAATTAACACAAATTCACAACAGGACGGAGAATCCTTATATGAAACTTGGGAAAGGTTCAAGGAGCTACTAAGAAAGTGTCCTTATCATGGTCTTGCGGTATGGCAACAAGTATCCACTTTCTATAATGGGTTGTTGCCACACACAAGACAAACACTCGACTCTAGCTCCGGGGGACTTTTAGGTAATCGCCGCCCAAATGAAATTTATAATCAAATTGAGGAAATTGCTCAAACCAATTTTCAATGGCACACTCCCCGAGGCACGAAATCTATTGCCCCGGGCGCCCATAAGGTTGATGAGAGCACTTCCTTGCAAGCCCAAATCGAAGCCCTTTCTTCAAAAATCAAAAAGTTAGAAATGGCAAAAACGGCTTCGGTTATGGCTTGCAAGGGGTGTGGTGGGCCACATGAAAATTGGAGTTGTATGAAAGAAAAGGATAATCAAACAAAATTAGTAAATTACATTGATAATAGACCTAGGCCGTCGAGTCCCCCAACGGGTACCTACAACCAAGGATGGCGTAACCACCCTAACCTTGGTTGGAGAGAACCTGGCAATGGTAGTAACCAACAAAATCTAAACCAACGAACAAACTTTCAACAACCAAGAAACGAGTCACAAAATTTCTCTCAACAACAAGGGGGACGAGAAAGGCTTGAAGATAC
>JARYGA010026813.1:0-25072 GCA_030545235.1 Helianthus tuberosus | reverse complement strand
AACTTACATGGGTTTTTTCTCTATAATTACCACACATATACACGCGCACACACACATATATATATATATATATATATATAAAGGTGGGTTCATTGGGGAATTATAAATAGTGTGGAATCGAGGAACTATGTGTTTTACATGTAGAACCCTCATTTGTACATGTAAAAAACTAAAATATACATCATTTTTTTAAACTTTTGCTTATAAACACATGTAGAGATCGTTTTAATAAACAAAATTAAAAAAACTGATAAATAGAAGTTCAAAAGACAGTTCTAAAAAAGTTACAAAAATGGGTTTTTTTTATTAGGAAGGCTACTACATGTTATAAGAAAAACTCCGAAACATTATGTAAAAATGAAAATGCTACATTTAAATACAGATTTTTACATATAAAACTAATGATAGCCCGTGTTCTCACTTTTTATGTGGTCTTCCAATAAGCCTCCCGATATATATACACACATATAGAGAGAGAGTGTGTGTGTGTAAAATACAATAGCGCTTATCATGAGTTGGGAACGCGAGCAGGAGATCATGGAGAGTGTCATTCTTTTTTTCACACCCAAGAGCAAATCAGACAATTTGCTTCAACACCAAATTATGAGTTTGTTACATTACGAGTTAGATACACTACAATCCTTTTATTTATGATTCGAATTTCAAATATTTCAATATTTTTAAAAATCCCGGTGTGGTTAAATCTCAACGAATTAGGGTTTCAATTATTTGCAATTACAATGGATCCACAGAGTAGTGCTGGAAGAAATGAAGAAGATGTTGAGATGGAAGACGGACATGAGACGATTAAAGAAATTTGAAATCTGAACTTGAACAATGTCGAAACAGGGGGACCATCGTATGGTAAGATTTTAATTAAGAGATTCAGAATTATTCATATTGTAATAGATCAATTCATATTATTTTCAGTCATCCTCGTTTACTATGTCGTAGATTCATCGTAATCCTATTTAATAATTATCGTATTTAATGAGACGATGTTACATATATCTGTGTACAATATGTGTAATTAGTAATATAACATGTTTGCTATTCAGTGGAGTCATCTTTGTTGCCCTTTTTCAGAATTATGTTTGTTGTTCAGTACAACAATTTCTAAATGTTTGAAATGGAAACAACTTTGGAATTTTTCTAATTTTTTTTTCTTTTTACGTTTTTATTGAAACCTATAATTTATGGTTTCTCTAATATTATGTATAATAATAAATATGTTATGTTAGTATATGTATTATGTTATATGTGTATTATCAATCAAAGTGTTTTTTTGTAATAATGGCACTATGCGCTTGATTAATAGTGTGGATATGTTATATGTGATTATAGTTTTTATTTTTAATGGCCCTAGGATTTTATTATAAAAACACTAGCAAGTGCATGATAATTATGAATATAGTATATTAGAAAAACTAAACATTACACCAATTAACCACTCACTCGAACAAGGTTTGCCCAATTCTTTAACCGCATAAGCTTGATTTTTTCAATCCTATGGACCGAGATTGCCAATTGTTAAATGTACTGTCATTCCAAGCTCGTAGTATACACCAAATACTAACAAAATAGTGTGGACGATTAACCACATGTGTACCCCGTTATATGTAATGAATAACTCCTTAATTGAAAAGAAAGATATTGTTGGGAATCATGCACTAGGACCAAATGTGAGAACATATAAATCTTGCAAAATCACAAGAGATTTTGGCTTTACTGATTCTTACACTTCCCCACAGATTCCACAAATGCTAGAGTTTGTATTAATACCCCGTTTTGAACCTCCAAGGTTAGCAGCCTATTCAGCATTGTTGTCCATCCAAATAACCCTTGCCCAGTCAGTTTCCCTTTTGAATGAACTGACTTCGAATTCCCCGAGTCACTACCCAGCCAGATCCATATATCTTCTCTTTGCGATTCATGGTATATCTATTCCTAGCAATGATGAAATCGATCCTCAAGATGGTAACAAACTTTAATTAAATCCCTTCTCTGAATGTTTTTTTTTTATTTCGTCAATCATTGGTAACAATAATTGAAACTTGATTTATTTGACAACAAAATATATTTTTTTAAATGCTATATTTTTCTTAAAACACTATAATTAATCAAATCAAATGATGGCAATTAGGCAATACATATGTTTCTTTAACATCATCAAAAACAAGAAAAACGCGAAAAGACAAGCAAAAAATACTAAAGAGGTGTGATATAGGGTACATCAATCTTTTCAAACTTTTCACAAACTTTAGATTTTGTAAAAGTTATTGAAGAGTTTGAAGACTTTTAACCAATCTCTCTCTTCTTTCCTCAGCCTCGTCCTTCTTATAGTGAGCCGCCATATGGCCAGCATAAAGCTGAGATATATCAAAGACCATCCCACACCTCACACAAGGTCCATAAAGTTTTTTAGGTTTTGCTTCGCTAGAGCCAGCAAAACCTTGGGTCTTAGTGGGCTGGACTTGCACTCGATTTGGTGGCTCTTCGGTTGTAGGAAGACCACCATTGCTTATGGAGTCTTGTCCCCAATTTTTGTAATCCAATGTCAAAGTTAAATCATCAGAAACCACATGGGGGATTTGATTTGTGGGTACCTCAATGACACTGGAACCAGGTTGGCCTAGACGAAGTTTGAGGTCGATCTTGGGGTCCATAGTGGTCGAGGAATTTGGCCCGTTAAGAATGTTGGGCGTGACGAATTGTCTAGCACATGTAGTGCTAATCCTAGCCCTGGCATGACCGCGCTTATTAGAGATGGTAAACATGGCTAAAAGAACAACTAGCAAATTTTTACAAGAAACAATAGATTGTTGGGGTGAATTGTATGGGTGTCTAGGCTGTTTTTATACACGATGGTAGCATTTTAAGTTCAGTGAATAATTAATGATTTTTAAGGTATATATAAATAAAGCATTTTGTACACAATCTTCAACGAGAATATATACAATCCACAAAATAAGATTTGATATATACATTATTTATATATTATTATTATTATTATTATTATTATTATTATTATATGATAACATTAGAAATGAAATGAACAGTAATTATATTATATTATAATAATATATTAATATAACAATAATAATTACTATATATTAATATAATAATAATTATTATTATTATTTTCTTTACTTTCCCAGTTGAATAAGCTTGGTGTCAACCAATACTGGTATCGAAATTACAGGTACGGTCCGGTTTATTATCGGTACATTAAGGTACAAATTGGCACCAGCCTGATACATAAAACGTCAAAAGTCGATACCGGATTGAGTTTGAAAATCGTTTAGTTCAGGAAATTCGGTACTGCTACACGGTGCCATTTGCTCATCCCTGATCACGTGTTCCGTACAAACAACAACGATATCGTATAACTTTTTCTTGTTGATTTTCTTCAACTTTTAATGATTTCTTTTTTTAGTTTCAAGGGTAGAGATGAGCTCGGTGGCATACCGAAAATACCTGTTACGATACCGGCATATGAAGGTAAAAAACGGTAGCGAACCGGTACTAAGAACGCCAAAAGTCGGTACCGAATTGGTACTTATGATCCTTCGGTTTGGGAAATTCGGTACCGGTACCCAGTATTATTTGCTCATCTCTGACCGCGGGTTTCATACGAACAACATCATTAACATACAACTTTTTTGATTGATTTTCTTTCGATTATTTTTTACTGTTTTTTACGTTTTCTTTTTATTCATGTTAGTGGTTTCGCGTGCAACACGCTCGTAGTGATTTCAAAACAAATGTAAATACAGACTAAATAACACAAGAAGTTCGCAGCAACGCGACAAGGGTGATAAACCTAGTTATATATTAATTGTGGACATTTAGTTCATGATTGATAAATATATAAATATTTATTTGTATGCATATGAATTTAATAACTGTGAACATTTAGTTCATGATTGATAAATTTATAAATATTTATTTGTATGCATATGAAACTTATACAAAATAAAAATAACGTCTAATCTAATTCTAATAAAGAATTCCCCTAAATGTCGTGTAGCAATTTGTTATGTTACCTCAATTATAATAAATTCAAAAGAATATCAAGTGATAGTATCTCCTCCACTCTCAAGAATAATATGTATATATATATACTAGTCGTTTACCCGCGCGATGCGGCGGGAAACATATCACTTAGGTTGGTGAGTTTAGGGCTATGTACGAGGATGTAGTTTCCGATGTGGCGTACGACGTCGATGGTGGCAGTGTAGCAGAAGTAAGGGTCGGTTGGCCTTCTTCAGCGGCGGAGAATTAGCGGTGTTCGGCGATTGGTGGTTTCGTGATGGCGTTTGGGGGTTATTGTGTGACGGCCGGTTACCGGCTTCAGGAGAAAACAAAGAAAATTGTGTGATTCTAGTTATGTTATAAGGGGTTTTAAAGATGTGGGTAAATCAACGGTTTTAAATGATGAATCGTATCGTCAGTTACAATGAGGCCTTCAGCAGTGGCGAAGCTTGACGTTTTTGACGGGGGGTAACTATGTAAATAACATTTAAGAAAAGAAAACACTGACATCTGCGCGATGCGGCGGGAGTGGCGATTTATATGAGGAGCTTGATGGATGACCAGCATAAATCTGAAATATCAGAATTCAAGCTGATTACATGCGAGTGCCCCTAGGCCCTAACTTAACCAGGATCAAAACCTTATATTCTGACATTGGGCTACATGACAGAAAAAAAACTAAAACTTTGTTATTTCTTTATAACCTAGATAAAAATGGTTACCTTAATATGTTTTTCTAACAACCAAGTGAAAGACCATTAAAAACCATAAAGGCATGACAGCAGCTTAAGGCCCACCCAGATGCAATTAGGCTCTGAAGCAAGCTAAATTTAGACACCAAAGAAATCTGCAAATTTGGATGTTTAAGCTGTCACAACTGTAAATCTCAAAACTATTTTCAAAGTTTATATTTGTTGTTATTAAAAACCTATTTTTTTTTTAAATTAAATTCAAATAAGGCTAGTTCCGATTGACTCAATTTGAGTTCCTTTCTGTTTCAAATTACCTTTCTAGCCTTCATATATGTATTATAATTTATAAGTATGCCAGAATAAACATGAAATAAAAATAAAAGAATAACTGAAGGCAGCTTGTAGCACCCATGACCAAGATGTACATAATGAAGCACCACAAGTCTAATAGCTTCGTATTCCAGGGTTAATACAGGCATAAACAAATATTTTCTTGAAATAAAGGCGACCCACTCCTGAATTGGTCTATTCGGCTCATAATCTAACTAAGAAAACTAACCAAGTAGGTCACATGAAGTTAAAATCACCCAAAATGCATTTTAAAGCATATAACCTCCAATATCGTTGTATGCAAACCGTTTAAACGGCTTAAAAATCACCCAAAGTTAAAATATGTACCTGAACTGTAGATGAACGTATTCATGTCCTGAGTCCAAGGGACAAGGTCTAAAATCAAAGCGCAAAAGCGACAAGGTCTAAAATCAAAGCGCAAAGTGTAAATCGTAAAAGCGGTGTGCTTTTCGTAAGCGAAGCGCAAGGTGCTTATATATTATTTATATATACATCCTATAGCCCTTTAGCATCTCTTACCCAAAATATAGTTATAAATAAGGTTTATATATATGATTTAATGTATAAATCACTCAAATGTACTACGTGTATAACACTTTAAAACACCTTATGTACAAAAAGCGCACGCCTCAGTGGGATTTTTTTTCCAAAAAAGCTCGCTTTTTGTACGTTGCTCGCCTAATGTCACATAAGGCGCAACTCTTTGCGCCTAGGGTCGCTTTGCGCTTAAGGCGCGCTTTTTTATATCAGGTGCGGGTCACACTTAAATTTTCTAAGCACAAATCGCCAGTTACTTGTGTTACCTTTCCAGATATGGATGTAAGTATATTTGTACCATGTTTCTCTTTTATGCCTTGTATAGATCCTTTCCAATGACCTACAATTACAATTAACAACATCACTTACTATCCAGATATTGTTATTAAACTGTGTATCGAACAATGTGTTTTATGAATCTTATCTACAACTTATAGCAGGTGTGGACCAGCTTCCATAGGAAATAGCAAATATAACTCATGATTGAACACATCTTGAGGTTATCTCATCATTCTTTATGCCCATGCAAAAGTATAGAAAAAAACAAAACATTATAAGAAATACAAGTATTTATGATTATTAACATAAAATAAAGATGTTTACCTGTGTTGGATTGGATCTCTGCATTAGCTTCTGAAGCTGGAACTGCACAGCTAACCCGTTCACGTGTTCTTGTTATTCTACTTCTATCAGCAACATGGGATTTACCAATTAAACGTTTTTGCCTGTGTATAAAGAATGACAAAATTTGTATCAGCTTTACAAGATAATTAACCAAAAACATATTATCAGGTTAAAAAACACAAAAAAAACAACTTGTTTGAAGCTTTCATCAGCAACATCAGTTTTACATGTACGTGGTTAATAATGTTAACCTTATTGACCAGTAATTAATGTGAGGAAAGAAAAATGCACTTTCGAACACCATCTTGATCCACCTGGTGAGGAAAATTAACAGAGAATTCTGAATAGATCAATAAACTAAAACCATCATAAAATGTTAAAGTAAAAAATGACTAATTATAAACTCACTACCAAAATATTTGACTAAAACTTTATTTTAAACGACCATGAAACATAAACAGTCCCAAAAGCAGCTACCAAACTTCCCAAACTGCTGCTACTACTTCATATGCCATGTTTTGATCCCGAAACTGCACCTGAATGCACGCTGCTGCTGTCCTGTTCATTGAACTACTTTGGCAGCTCAATACCGAGAATGGTATGCAACCAGACACCCTTACGATGTAGTTTATTTAAACTGTGATCATCAACAACCTTGCTGAAATTGTTAAAAACAACAAAAAAATCATTATCAACACACCTGATCCGGTAAAGATATACAATACCGAGAACGGTATGCAACCAGACACCCTTACGCGTGTCTTGCTAACACCATCACTGTTGCTGCTAATGGTCGAAAACGGCCGATCGGCTGCCGTTACTCTCTCTCCCTCTCTCATCTGGGTTTTTATCTCTCTCTCTATCTCCCTCTGTATATCTTGTTTCTCTCTCTCCCTCTGTAAATCTTTACAATATCATAAACACAACACAAGAGATTTCATATTTTAATGGCTACCAAAAGTTTCAGTCAATAACTCTACAAGCACCAGTTGAGGAGTGCAACTTACTGAATTATGATCAGCTGGTCTGGGTTGTGTACAGTTACACATATTGCAAGTTGTCCTAAATGAAAAATTGACATTCCCACAGCTGGGATAGGTCCAGTCATCTTCTCTACGGCCACCTGAAATCAAAAAAAAATCTCACCTCATTGTATTCTTTCTTTTCAGCCTTTGGTTGCTTTAGGGGCTTCACTTTTCCACCTTTGCAGCAAGATTTTTTTTTTGTTAAATCAAATTATAACAGAGACATAACATACTAACTTTAGTAAAATTTCAAAATTCATGTAAACAAAAACCATGGAGAAGAACAATTGTGCAGAACCTTGCTTGGATGACATTATTGAAATCTAGGGTTAGGGCTTGCTCTGAATCTCTGATACATAACTCACCATCAACGTCATCTTCATCATCTAAAATACCCAAAAACGAAACTGGATAGTAAGATTAAAACCTTGGAAGCAACAACGACAACAACATGAACTCGAAAGCATCATACATGAACTCAAACAAAACAAAACACCAAGTCATCTTACTTACAAGTTCTGATGTTCAGATTTCCAGCAATCCGTCTCTCAGCTTCTCTAACACAATCAAGAAAAATCGGATTCTCGTTATCATCAAGATAAGCTCCCTAAAATTCACAAATAAACAAACATCTAAATCAACCTCAACTTTAAGAAAGTAGGGTTTTAACTTCTATCAGCAAAACAAAACCTCAACCCTTCAGGTAAAACAACAAATTAACACTTACAGTGTCGACATTAACTTTAACAGAATGAGGATCTGCAAGGAAATCTTAGGTTACCTTATTATCGTGAACCAGAACTACCCAAGCTCACCCCGGCCGTTGCTGGTCAGATGCCGGATTTTCGTCGGAAGCAGACCCGATCCTCTTCTCACTCTCACTCTCTCTTAATTTGTCTACGCAGTGTGAAGATGATGGGTAGGTGGAGATGAATCGAGAGAAAGGGGCAGATCTAGATCCAAAATCGGAGAGAGAATGAAAAGAGAAGGGAGATGTGGATTTGAAATTTGAAATGAGATTGGGGGATTGTACAAAAGTAGGGATAGGACAGCTTTCAGGATCCGTGTGAAGTAATAAACGGTTGGATCATGATCCGTGTGAGGTGATTGACGGTAGGATTATGATCCTTGTTTTTGTATGGGTTAGTTAATAAGGGTATTATTGGAAAGTAAGGTTATGAATGTGCTTTAGAGGGTTGTAAACCATGCTTTAGAGGTGTTTTAAGGAAATTTTTTTGGACTTTAAGAAGTCCTTCCTATATGCTTTATAAAGTAGTATAGATATATATATATGTATGTATATTAAAATAATCTTACATTAATGATTATATCACTTTGATATTATTAATATTTAATATAAATATTAGTTATCTACTTATCTCCACTTTATTAAAAAAAAAAAAAACAAATGTATCCAAAGAAGATGGGATAACAAAAAAAAATTATACAAGTTATATTCTAAAAATATATATAAACAGTATATATATGTTTAATATATATATATGTGTGTGTGTATGTTCTTAGATTGTGAACAAATTCCATTCCGTCTACTTTGATAACACTTTCCAAGATAAGAAAATGTTAATTTTGAAATAAAATTCTTAAACACATTATTTAAAATGAATAAGGTTATATTTTCTTTAATTTTGTATGTATAGTTCATATTAGGGTTATATATATTCATATTAAAATTTATATTTATCATGTGTGATACAAGAAACAATATGAAATATAAAAAATAATTCAGAATTTATAACAATTTTGTTTCTTGAACACAACCAACCTCAATAATAACATATTTATTTAAAGAAAATCATTCAAGTTTATATAGATGGAAAACACAATTTTTTCAAAGAACTCAATCTATTGTATAAGTATTTAAAGGTCTTTCATTTTCTATCACCAAACAATGCTTAATTGGTTATATTTATGTTCCTTCACCCCCCAAGGACATGTGACGTCCTAGTAGCCTCGTAACTTTGTACCCTAACTCACCTATAGAAACCGGAATATATATATAGGGTGCCGCTAAAATTAAAACCACCCCCATTTGTGAGAACCGCTAGAAACACTCTCCACCAATCAGATAATGACAACCAAAAGGATAATATAGTCATTTAATCAAAACTATCAAATTATTTCTCTCTCCTCTTTAAAGTCTTTTTTTTAAAGTCTTTTCAACTTCCCTATTTTCAATTTCTCTCTCTTCACAATTTCTCTCTTCTCTTTTTATTATTTTGTAAAAGAAAAAAAAATTGCAAAAAAGTTTTTGTAAAAAAAAAATTTAAAACCGTAAAAAAAGTTTTCGTAAAAACTGTAAAAAGTTTTAAAACGTGTGTGTAAAAAAAGCTTTTTGTAAAACAAAAGGTTAAATCCGTAAAAAAGTTTTCGTATAAATTTTTGTCTTTTGTATAAAAAAAATTTATAAAAAAAAATTTGTAAAAAAAATTTGGTAAAAAATTTTTTGTAAAAAAAAAGTTTAAAACTGTAAAAAAATGTTTTCGTAAAAAAACGTAAAAAAGTTTAAAAACGTGTCTGTAAAAAAAGTTTTTTTAAAAAAAAGTTAAAACCGTAAAAAAAATTTCGTATAAAAAACAATATATACAATAAGACAAAACAAGCAAATTTACTAAACTGCCATTTTAACATTAAAATATAAAAAACATAATATGACAAAAAGAATTTAATATTGTTTTTATAACTTTTAAACTCATCCATCCTTCTTCAAAGATCAATGGTTGGAAAGTGATTCTTGTGGTTCTCTTAACTGGAGTTGGTTTCATTTTAGCGGCCCATATATAAAAGTGTAGAAGAAAGTAGGAGTACAAGAGTATCTTGGGAAAATCCTATTTATGGACTTTCTCTCTCCACATGCAAGGCACATGCATATTCCACCCCATTCTTTAAACGTTCGAAACTTTTTTATACGACATTATTTTTTCATAAAAATTTCACCATAAAATCGAGCGTCTTTTTATCTTTAATTTGAGTAACATATTGCTATATAAAATATGAAAACTAAAAAAACCCACTAAAATGTGTTGTATTTCTATGTTGTATAACATTTTTTTGTGCTGGATTTTTGTGCTATATTTTTGTGCTAAATTTTTTGTGCTGAATTTTTTTGTCTTATTTTTTTTTTCTCAATTTTTTTGTGCTGGGTTTTTTTGTACTACATTTTTTTGCTGAATTTTTTCGTGCTACATTTTTTTGTATCAGATTTTTTTGTGCTATATTTTTTTGTACTACATTTATTTGCTATATTTTTTTGAACTAGAATTTTTTGTGCTATATTTTTTTGTACTAAATTTTTTTGTTGTAATTTTAAAAAACAAAATGGGTGCCACATGTCATTTTCACTCCTATTTGTAAGAACCAAAATGCCCTTCATTCCTACTTATTAGGAGTGACAAATGTCATCATCACAATCCTTCTTAGGCTACATAGGCAAAATCCACTTTTTAGTGGAACCTTCCCCTACCTATATATATATATATATATATATATATATATATACATAGGACCGCTAAAATGAGAACCACCTCGAGTTGTAAGAACCGTGAGAACTACACCGTACGGGGCGAGGTGGACCAAATTTTTTTTTTCATAAACGTAGATGCGTGTATTATAAACACATTTGTAAAAAAAAAATTCAAGAAAAAAATGTCGTGTGTGTAGTTTTGAGCACCACAAGTTTGTGTTTACGGGTACCGTAAATCCTACCGGAAAATTTACGGTACCCGTAAACACACATTTGTGGTGCTCAAAAACTTATTTTTGAATTTTTTTTTTACAAATATGTTTATAATACACGCATTTACGATTGTGAAAAAAAATTTGGTCCACATCGCCCCGTACGGTATAGTTCTCACGGTTCTTACAACTCGAGGTGGTTCTCATTTTAGCGGACCCATACATATATATATATATAGGGAGGAGCTCATGCGAGAACCACCTTTATTGTGAGAACCGCGAGAACCAATGTGAACACAACCTAAAATAGCTAAAAAAACCAAACAAAAACCTAACCCCCACCCGCCCCCCAAAAAACCTAACCCCCCCCCCCCCCAAAAAAAAAAAAACTCAACCCCCCCCCCCCCCAAGCTAAATGCTAAAAACTAAAACCTAAAAAAAACCTAACCCCCCCCCCCCAAACCTAAACCCCCCTCCCCCACCCCCCCCCCCTCAAGCTAAAATGCTAAAAACTAAACCCCCAAAAAACCTAAAAAAATCTAAAAAATAAAAAAAAAAATCTAAAATTTTTTTTTGAATTTTTAAATATTTTTTATGCTAAAATCGCTACTTTTAGAAGCCAAAAAAAAATTTTAAAAAAAAATTAGATTTTTTTTTTATTTTAAAACCTAAAAAAAACCTAACCCCCCCCCCCCCCCCCAAAACCTAAACCTCCCTCCCCCACACCCCCCCCCCCCTCAAGCTAAAATGCTAAAAACTAAACCCCCAAAAAACCTAAAAAAATCTAAAAAATAAAAAAAAAAATCTAAAATTTTTTTTTGAATTTTTAAATATTTTTTATGCTAAAATCGCTACTTTTAGAAGCCAAAAAAAAATAAAAAAATTTTGGCTTCGAAAAGTAGCGATTTTTTTATAAAAAATATTTAAAAATTCAAAAAAAAAAATTGTGTGATTTTTAGCTATTTTTGGTTGTGTTCACATTAGTTCTCGCGGTTCTCGCAATAAGATGTGGTTCTCGCATGATCTTCTCCCTATATATATATATATATATATATATATAGGGAGGAGCTCATGCGAGAACTCCATTTATTGCGAGAACCGCGAGAACCAATGTGAACACAACCTAAAATAGCTAAAAAAACCTAACCCCCCCAAGCTAAATGCTAAAAACTAAAACCCCCAAAAAACCTAAAAAAAAAGCCAACCCCCCCCCCCCACCCCACCCCAAACCTAAACCCTCCACCCCCCAAAAACCTAAACCCCCCCCCCCCCCCCAAAGCTAAAATGCTAAAAACTAAACCCCCAAAAAACCTAAAAAAATCAAAAAAAAAATCTAATTTTTTTTATGCTCAAATCGCTACTTTTAGTTTCCAAAAAAAAAAAATTTAAATAAATTTTTTTTTTTTACTTCGAAAAGTAGCGATTTTTATATAAAAAATTTTAAAAAAAATGTGTGATTTTTAGCTATTTTTAGGCATTTTTGGTTGTGTTCACATTAGTTCTCGCAGTTCTCGCAATAAGAGGTGATACTCGCATGATCTTCTCCCTATATATATATATATAAGGGATGGTTCAAATGAAAACCACTTTTATTGTGAAACTCGAAAACTAACTAAAAAAAACCTAAAAAACACACAAATTTTTTTCCAATTTTTTTTATAAAAATCGTAGGTTTTTATATATAAAAAAAACTTTTTTTCAAAAAAAAAGTTTGTAGTACACATGTGTAATAATACACATGTGTAGTACACATACACATGTGTAGTCTTACACATGTGCACTACAAAAAAAAAATTGAAATTTTTTTTATATATACATAAACCTGCGAAAATTGGTATGCAAAAAAAAATTTGGTATGTTTTTTTGGATTTTTTAATTAGTTTTCGAGTTTTCACAATAAATATTGGTTTTCATTTAAACCTTCCCCTATATATATATATATGGAGAAGATCATGCGAGAACCACCTCTTATTGCGAGAACCGCGATAACCAATGTGAACACAACAAAAAATAGCTAAAAATCACACAATTTTTTTTTTAATATTTTATATATAAAAATCGCTACTTTTCGAAGCCAAAAAATTTTTTTTTTTATTTTTTTTTGCCACTAAAAGTAGCGATTTGAGCATAAAAAATATTAAAAAAAATTAGATTTTTTTTTATTTTTTTAAGATTTTTTTTAGGTTTTTTTGAGGTTTAGTTTTTAGCATTTTAGCTTGGGGGGTGGGGGGTTTAGGTTTTTGGAGGGGTGGGGGAGGGAGGTTTAGGTTTTTGGGGGGTGGGGGAGGGGGGTTTAGGTTTTTTGGAAAAAAAAAATTTAAAATATTTTTTTTTGCCACTAAAAGTAGCGATTTGAGCATAAAAAATATTAAAAAAATTAGATTTTTTTTTTTTTGATTTTTTTAAGATTTTTTTAGGTTTTTTGGAGGTTTAGTTTTTAGCATTTTAGCTTGGGGGGTGGGGGGTTTAGGTTTTTGGAGGGGTGGGGGAGGGAGGTTTAGGTTTTTGGGGGGTGGGGGAGGGGGGTTTAGGTTTTTTTAGGGGGGAGGGTTAGGTTTTTTTTGGGGGGTTTTAGTCTTTACAATTTAGCTAGGGGGGTTAGGTTTTTTTTTGGGGGGGGGGGGGGTGGGGGTTAGGTTTTTTTAGCTATTTTAGGTTGTGCTCACATTGGTTCTCGCGGTTCTCGCATGAGCCCCTCCCTATATATATATATATATATAGGAAGGTTCAAAAAAAAAATTTTAATACCAATTTTCGCTATTTAAATTATATAAAAAAACTTTTTTTCAAAAAAAAATTTGAAAAAAACTTTTTTTATATAAAAAACTAGCGAGTTTAATAAAAAAATTAAAAAAAAAGTTGTGTTTTTTAGGCTTTTTTAATTAGTTTTCGAGTTTTCGCGATAAAAGTGGTTTTCATTTGAACCATATATATATATTATTCAAGTTAGAATTGATATAATGCTTTTATCTAAGATAATGACAATATATCGATTGGTTTTAATGTTTACAAGATAATTTCATATATATTTAACATTTATGTTGGTGTTTGTTTAAACTCTTTTCTTCATGACATTTCTCCTGATTTGAGGCTCCTACCAAAATATATATTTAAATTTTAAATAAATGAAATTGTCCTAATTTGAGACTAGTAGCAAAATATATATTAAATTTTAAAGAAATGAAATTGAGGATTGTTAGAGTTTTAAAATATAACAATAAACTAGGTTAGAACCCCGTGTATAACACGAGTTGAATAAATGTAATTATATATATTAAATAATAAAAAGTTATATCTTTATGAACCATGTATACTGTACGGGTTAAATAAATTTAATTTTATATATCAAATAATAAAAAAATTATATCTTTAAAAACAATGTGTATTACACAGATTAAATAAATGTAATTTTGTATACTAAATACTAGAAACGCCGTGTCTTTAAAAAACTCGTGTATAATTAGGTTGAATAAATCTACCAAATAATAAAAGATTACATCCTTAAAAACCCCATATATTACACGTGTTGAATAGATCTAAAAAAGAGTTTTATCTTTAAAAAACATGTGTATTACAGATTAAATAAATGTAATTTTATATATTAAATGCTAAAAATATCGTATCTTTAAAAAACACGTGTATAGTCGGGTTAAAAAATCTACTAAATAATAAAAAATTATATCTTTAAAAACCCCATGTATTACACGTGTTGAATAAATCTAATTTTACATAGCAAATGATAAAAAGTTATATCTTTAAAAACTTCGTGTATTACATGGGTTATATAAATGTAACTTTGAATAGTAAATAATAAAAAAAAAATTAGAAACCTCGCATTTTACATGAGTTGAATAAATATAATTTTGTATACCAAATAATAAAAAAAATTATATTTTTAATAAATTAGGATAACATTTAATATTAATTTATTATTTATATATTTAATATAAGATAAGTAGGAAAGAGAGGTATTTGTTTTAAAAAAAATATATTAAATTAACAATTTAGATTAGAGGATAATATTTTATTAAAGTATGATAAGATTTAATATTAATTTATAGTTTATTTATTTAGTTAATATAAGATAAGTATAGATTTAATGATACATTTAATGAATGACACGTGTCCAAAAGCTGGTTTCTTTTATTATATTGGATAGATACAGGGAATTATATTATATCACTTAATTTATAAATAAATTCTCTTAATAACCTTGCTATAAATATTTATTTGTATACATTTCAAATTTGTACATAGTGCATAATAAGTTATATATAAATACCTAATTATTTATATTTATGTTCCTTCAACCCATGGGCATGTGTCGTCCTAATAGCCTCGTAAATCTTAACTCACAAATGGAAGAAGATATATATTTTATTTAATGTAGAATTGATATAATGTTTTTATAAAATATAGCATATACTATATCAACATTTATGTTGGTATTTAAACTCTTTTCTACATATTACACTTACCCTAATTTGAGACTTCTAGCTAAATATATATTTAAATTTTAAAGAAATGAAATTGTAGTTTATAAGAGTTTTAAAATTTTACAATAAATATAGGGAATTACATTAGAGCACCTAATTTATAAATAAATTCTCTTAATAACCTTGTTATATTATGTTCAAAGATATGAACTATTATAATAATTAAATGTTATAAATAAATTCTCTTAATAACCTTGTAATATTATGTTCAAAGATATGAGTTATTATAATAATTAAATACTAGGTTTTAAGGGTAAGTATTAAATTCTCAGTTTAACACTTGTCAAATTATAATTACCATTAATATATAAAACAATTTAGAATTCATAAATAGGAAGGTGGTGTTTGTTTTTCTAAAAAATATTTACGCAGGCTCTTCTGTTTGTGCCGCGTTGACCACGCGCAGACATTGCTATCTGCAGACTATTTGTTTTTTCCGAAAATGTTTCATTAAAAAAACGTCTGCGCGAGTTCTTCTTAATGCATACTTGGCCCAGCCACTTCTAAGATCTTTTAAGTTTTACAGAGGGTTAAACACCACCACCAACCACCGTCCACCACCCACCACTACCGTCTACCACCACCACCACCATCTCTACCACCACTTTCCACGTCCACCACCCACCACCACCGTCCACCACCACCCACCATCCACATCAACCACCCACCAGTACCGTCCGCCACTACCACCCACCATCTACGTCCATCACTCACCACCACCGTCCGTACACAACTACCAGTTTATTTTAGAAGTCTATATACGTTAAAAAACAAACAGACTTCTTCTTGCAGACTGTAGAGGTTTGGTGCACCTCTTCTTCTATAGATGTCTGCAGATATGGTCCAAAGAGTGCAGACATTTTATCTCTTAAAAAACAAACAGCACTTAACTTGTGTTCCTTTTTAAAAAAATTTAGTGCAGAAATATGTTTAATTTTATTTAACCACACTGATATAGGCCTAAAAATATTGGTAACAGTACTGATATTAAATTTTATGATTTTTTATACAAATCGGTGGAGCCGAACAGATACATAACTTTGTAACTTTATGTTTGTAAACTTTATTTAATTTGATCTTATAATACCTACTGTAAATAGTATTATATGTTTCATGCATATACCAAATTTTTGGCGCACCGTACTGGGAATTCAACTAGTTCATTCTACATTACCTAACTAATTGGTGTTATAGTAGTGTGTTTAATTCTATAAAAAATCAAAGTATAGATAAAATTTCAGAAAAAAAAATTGAAAATAAAAATAATTTCAAACATTATAAGTTTGTTAATAAAAATGTTCAATATTAGTTATTAGTTCTCCGAGTTATAAAATCAGTCTACAAATCAGGTTGAGGAAACCAGAACCCAAATGATTTAACCGCTGAAGGTAGTATGCAGGCAAAACACAAATATGTAGTTAACTACTTAATTAGCCTAGTTTATAAGTTTTATAAGATAATATTTATGAGTTATGATAAGATAATTGTATACTATTCCAAAATCATAATCTTCATATCATTTCTATACATGCTTTATGTGCCCTTATTCAAACGTACATAAAATAGTATCAAGAAAATAAACTATTAGATTAAAAAGCAGAGCCGGTTCAAGCATTTTATAATGATTGTAAAAGTAATAACGATGTGAGATAATAACAATAAGAATACTCATTCAATTTTTTATTTCTTCGGATCATCTTAGTACATATAACCTCCACACAAGATAATCGGTTTTGTTATGGGTCAAATTTACATTCTGGGATCCTCTGTGTCTAAGTATCCTGAGTTAGTCCAGGATCCTAAGCCAGACTGGGATCCCTGAAGTAAATACTGACTTAGTTCACAGATTATTGTTCTTTTCTCTTTAATTTGTTCTCACATGTAAATCATAACATCTAACGACTTAGTCTTTGCTAATTAACGGGAAATGCAATGAAGAATACGCTGAATGAGTCATATAAAATGTGTTGACTGCATCATTCCCGAAGAATCGATCAAGAAGTTATAGAAAACATGCAAAAGAGACAGAGAAAGTGGTTTATAACGGTCACAAGTGAAGACTAACTAATCTCCGAGATTCTCGGAGATCTTTTGTTAAGGATCCCGGATAGGTTCAGTATCCTGAACTTGCATGCGATATGATACTAACATTTATCTTGTTTATTTTATTTTATACTCGCAAGAACGGCCATACAACTTAGTCTCACCCAAAGACTCAGAATTACAGTTAATACGCATGTTTTGGTCAAAAATCCCACAAGGATAATGTAACCAAATCTGATTTTTGTGAGGTTGGATGCTTGATTAAATGAACAAATGTAAGAACAATAATTGAACGAAAATGGCAATGAACACAAGGATGTATACGAGGAAAAACCCCTTGATCAATGAATGATCTCCGGCATAAAAAACCTCGGATAGTGAAAACTATCACTATCAACTATATTGAATAAACAAGTTTACAACTTTGGAAGTATTGAGCTTGATACAATGAATTCTAGTGTGTGTGTATTCGAGAGAAAGAGTAACAGAAATGATGTATGGTAACCAGAGTGCCAGTGGTTTCTTAATTTAGCTCAATACCCCTCTTAACTTAGCTAAAAATATCCTAACTAACTATCCGAAAAATCAGCCATTCACCCACGATCACCACCAACGGTCTTCAGCTCGTGCACATGTCAAAATAAAGAGCATATTCCCCTGGAATCTCGGTTGGAATAAGTCCTCTTCGAAACATACCTACAAAACAAGCCAAAAGGTGGTGGAAACAATTGTTAGTTTAAGAATACCAGTGAGGATCCTTGATCCTTAGTCTTCCTGCACCACTTCCTAAGGATCCTTGACCCAGGTTAAACTGAGGATCCATGATCCATAGACATTAAAATTCTATCCCTAACAATTTCCCCCAAACATGACTAGTTGAATATCAATTGGATAGTCATGTTTCGCTAATAAAAGAAGACCCATTTGAAATCAACATTACACCGGTTCCATGTTTTTTTCAAAATTCCTTTATTAGTAATGTCACGATTGATAAAGATCTTTGTGTTAACGTAATGCCCAACTACATTTTCGAAAAATTAAGTATTAGTGATTTTTCTCCACTTCAAATACCCATTTTTCTATCTAATCGGAAAGTAATAAAATCAATCGGTGTAGTTGAGGATGTCTTGGTTCAAACAAATCAAATGGTAATCTCAACCGACTCTGTCATCCTCGATGACGCTCCTCTAGTGTTGGGACGACCCTTTGTAAAAACCCACGAAACTTTGAAAAACCGGAAGTACAACAATCTATCTATTCAATTAGGGGCATTTAAAAAGAGTGTCGATCTAGATAGGTCAATGAAATATCCATTCGGCAATAATGACCCCCTAATTGAAGATGAAGATGAACCACTCGATACAAGTGAAAAGATTGACCACTTTGTTGAAGAAGAGGTTGTCATAGAACAAACTTTTAAAGTTCTTGATCAAATTCAGCAACCAAATAAGGAGTCTCCTAAAGACCCACCTCTTGAGCTCAAAGAACTTCCGAAAGGTTAGTAGGACCTCCTTCAATACCCACCGGTATTGGATGGCGGGGGTCCAAACTCTTTGATCCCCTCATAAGTAAGCTACTATTAATACTTTAACCCGACTACTTAGGACTGTATC
Organism: Helianthus tuberosus; assembly: GCA_030545235.1. Classification (NCBI taxonomy): domain Eukaryota; kingdom Viridiplantae; phylum Streptophyta; class Magnoliopsida; order Asterales; family Asteraceae; genus Helianthus; species Helianthus tuberosus. The sequence continues at coordinate 5,963 of JARYGA010026813.1, read as the reverse complement.
CCTGCTGACTCAGACTACTTAGCCGAGGGCAACGTCACCTTCAAAAGAGGGGCCTACCACAATATGCATTAATAACTTAATTAATTATCTTTCAATAATCCGACCCTTTAGGATTGTATCCTTGCTGACTCAAACTACTGGGTTAAGGGTAACGTCACCTTCAAAAGAGGGGCCTGCTACAATAACTAAGATAATCTCTTAAAAAGTGCAAAAGTGCGGAAATAATCAAAGGTTATACTATACACGAGTCGGATCCAAGTGATTCATCTTGTCTATCTGTTTTTACTTTTATTTTATTTTTCAGCATTTTAGTTAGTTTTATTTTCTTGTTTAAAACCTTTTTCTAAACTTTTGATTTGGTTAGACGTTGAGGATAAACCGGTATTAAAAGCTCTTGTGTCCTTGGACGACCTCGGTATCTTACCAAAACTATACTACGCTCACGATGGGTGCACTTGCCCATATGTGTGTTTAGTGTTAGTAAATATCGTGTTTTATAAATTTAAAACTTGGCTAAAAAGTGTTAAAAAGGGCTTAAAATATACATTAAAAACTAATAACACTCACGCATATCAAGAAGAGAAGGTGGATGAAGCAGTCAAGGCTTAGGCTTCACAAATGGGCGATGATGGAAATTTCTAGACGTGGCCGGAGCCCATTTTTTATGGTTTAGTGGTTTTTTGGTTGTGATGTTTTGGTTTCAAACAATGATGGTCTGTAGTAACTTTGAGCAATAGTTTTAGGGTTAAGAATCACTGATCCTTTGGACAATAGGGGGTAACAAAGATGGATGGGTCATTCTGTTTGTGGAGGATGAAGCATTTGATGCCCCTCGCCTTTTATTTCCTGCACTACTTAGAACCTTGTTAATATGGACACCATTTGCCAACCCAAGTGGACGGGCCACGTTTTGCTGGTAGAAATTTGGGTTGTCAATTTTGACAACCTTTAAAAGGGTTTAATGATAAATAAATAAAACTTTAAACTTTTGACTATCTCTTGTGTTGTTGATTTTATTTTGAATGTTGTTTTATTTATCTTTATATGCCAATTTCCATTTTACAACTTTAGAATTTATAAGTTGTTTGAAAAAGTATCAAATGTATGTTAAAATCATATTATGTCAAAAGATTATAAACTATATGATCAAGGATCATATATCCTGTTGTCAAAGAATAAGGGTAGTAATAAAGAATAAAACAAAGGCAAATAAGGATCGTACCAGAGAATCCAAGTTAGGATTCTATATCCTTAAAACTTACAACTGTGCCAACAAAAGATAAGAACCAGTAGAAAGTTAGGATCCCGGATCCTTAACTGTTTGACTCTGAAAACCTGTAACAACACACAACTTGGGACTAAGCCAATCATCACAGAAAAGAACCATTAGTAACTGGGGACGAGCCCAACAATCTGGGGACAAGCCCAATAAACTGGGGACAAACCCAAATATACTTATGTAAACTGGAGTATGGCCCAAACTGGCGACTATCCCAACTTTAGTGACATGAAGATGCCAAAACCTTAGCTAACGTGAAAACGTTAGAAACCTTAGGAACGGATGTATGGTACGTCTACCATTAGACTTAGGATCCTAAATACAGCCAACAACAATGAAATTGTCAGCCCCTAAAGCGGGTATTGGTCCCATTGCCTTGAACTATACTAGGATAATCGTGCGCAATTGGCGAAGGTGTTGAAACCTAATTCGTAGAAGGTAATAGATACCTTAGACTGGGGACAATCCCATAAACTGGGGATAAACCCAAAAACTTTGGAGACTTGACCAATCACTTGATCATTTGTCAAAGAGGTATCTAATTCTGCAAAACTTACAACTTGATGAAAAAGGATAAAGGATTCTAATAACCTCTCCTTATAATTAAATGAATTAATGAACTCATGAATTTATAAGTAAATCATTACCAGAATGAGGATCATATATTCACACTTTCTTCGATTCAATAGATGATTCTATCTGTACTTTATTCGGACAATCTCTCAAGACATGACCTTTGTTTTGACACTTAAAGCAAACTCTCATGTCAACAAACTTTCCTTGGCTGTATACAGTAAAAATCAATATGCCCAATTGTCCCACAATTGAAACCGATTATTTTATCACACCATTCTCTTCTTCTACTGTATCCACTCTCATATCCATCACTCCAGTCTCTTCTGTCATTGAAACATTCATAATAGTTCGACTTTTATGCGTATGAAGGATTTTTATTCCTGTAATCTAACCTGCACCACTTATTATGAAAATTTTGTGAGTAGTAGTGATTGGATGATCTTGATGCCGATGATGATTTATTGTTATAATATTTTTAGCTTTCAAGATTTTTAGAATTTCTAACATTTTGTTTTTGTTTCTGGTCATCATTTTGTTGACAATGATTTTGTTTAGAACATTCATCTTTATCAAGATCAACAAATGACGGATTTTGAAAATTTCTTTATTTTGAATTTTTTGAAGTTATTTATCATTATTTAAAATATTGTCATCGTCACAGTTAAGAGAAGGGGTTTTCATAATGAGGATATTGGTTATGAATGAAAAATGACAAGTGTTGTGTAGTCATCGAAGAAGTATGTGAATAATGAGAAGATCAGTTGATGACTTTAATGAATGATACCTAGAGAGGATTAACATTTGAACATATGGAACATAGATGATTTATGAAATCAGAGTACTATTCATCTCCACCCATTATCTATGTTAAAACTAGGGGTGTTCATCGGTTCGGTTTATGGTTTATTTGGTTCGGTTTATTCGGTTTTCAAAATTTTGTACCCCAAACCAAAAACCAAACCAAACCAAACCAAATAAGGAATATGCAAACCGATCCAAACCAAACCAAATTCAATTCGGTTTGGTTTCGGTTAGAAACCAAATCTAACCAAATTGTACCTAAGTACTTTTTTTTCCTAATTTATATTTATGTTTGTGTTCCAACTTTCGAACATCGCAACTAATTTACACCTAACAATATATGAATACAAGAAAGTTTCATTGCGAAATAAAACAAACACATCCATAAAGTAGTCGTAGATACAACCACAAAGTTAAAGCTTCAAAACATAAATCATAGAAACTATAAATAGTTAACAAGTCTAATGACACAAAATATAAATAATCTTCAAACATGAGTCTTTCTCCAAAAAAATGTAGAAATCCTAAACCCTAGTTTCTATAGGTCTGAAGTTCTATTATTTTAGAAATGAGTGGGTTTGAGTTGGGCTTTTAGATTTACATTTGATATTTTGGGTTGTATAAAAAAAATAACTATTTTGGGCTAATAAATTGTATATGATTTATAAAATATTATTATTTTTATTTAATAATTAATTAAGTTAAATGGTTTATTCGGTTATCCAAATAAACCGAATAAACCAAATAAAATAAAATGTGGATCCATAAACCAAACCAAAAACCATATTCACAATTCGGTTTCGGTTAGAAACAAAACCAAAAACCGAATTCGTTATTCGGATCGGATTATTTGGTTACGGTTACGGTTCGGTTTACGGTTTTTATTTGGTTACGGTTTTTTCTGAACACCCCTAGTTAAAACTGAAGGTTGGGGCCTCCTCACAAAGTACTATTTATGGTTTTTTTATTTATTGTTATTTTATTATTATAATAAACAGTAAGCATTTTTTTTCTTATGACTATTAAGATATGTTGTTTTATAAAACGTTGAGCATGTCATTGTGATTTGCTCATTTTTATCTATGTTGAGATATAAATTTTACTAATCGAATTATCAAAGTAATGCACTAGTGACCGAAACACAAATGTAAATGATATCAAAGCTGTCTTACGGTTTACTTTTTATTTATATAAATTGACACCGTTCATCATTTTCGTTATTTTAGTAATATAATATAAAGTGTAATAAAACTTCAAATACGCCATTATGACGTCTTAGTTTTATCTACAATTCGATAGAAGTTTTATCCGAACGGTCATATATAGTTGATTTTTTTCTTCGTTACAAGGACAAATCGAACAGATCCGGCCAAACAACATCAATGTGGGTACAGGTATTCATCCTTATGGTTTGCAAGTGATGTAAAACACGTGTTGAAAACAAACGAAAACATGTATCAATATAGTCCCGAGTACATACCGATATCGTTGTTTTAATAAATCAACGAATCGAACCGATACCGATCAAAAACCAACTAGTACTCAAACCAATGAAAGGCCACAATTCCACATATAAACAACAACAATCAGATCGAACGACACCAAAACCTTTCAAGAAATGATGCTTCGAGTTATAAACAAAACGTCTTTCACCGGCGTCATCAGCCGGCGACGGATAACCACCACCGTAATGAGTTTTGGCGACGGCAGCCACGGTGCACTCGGCTTACCAACCACCGTCGCCGGAATCGGATCCCACGCATACGAACCAACTCCAATCACAACCCTCCCTCCCGACGTTTCCACTGTCGCCGCCGGTCACTACCACTCTCTCGCCGTTACTTCTAACGGCCACCTCTGGTCATGGGGCCGTAACGTGGAACACCAATTGGGTCGTAACATTGATTCCCCTAGGTATGCTTATTCAATTTTAATTTGTTAACATTGTTATTTTTTACTAGTTACAAGATAGGGGTGTTCTTTCGGGTTTTTTTCTGGGTTTTGGGTTTTTTTCAGGTTAGTTTGTTCGGGTTTTTGCAGGGTAAGGTTCGGGTTGGTCGTGTTTTTTTTTTTGGGTATTCTCTAATTCGAGTTCGGGGAGTTCTAGATTCTGATCCTGTTTCGGATAAAAATTAAGAGTCCAGTTACAAAGATTCTTTTTACTGTTAAGTTTGCAGATATATTCTAGTGCTGTAGCTCTTGCATTTTTAGAGTAAACCAATGTTTTAAATACCGGTATGAGTTGAACCGGCTGGTTATACCGGTTAAACTGGATATCGAACACGAGCCCAGTACATTAAAGGCTAATAAAACCCGAATACGGTATGTCGTATGTACTAGCGGTTAATCGGGTTCTACCGGCTCAAACCGTTGAACTGGTTTGCATTATCTTTAAATTTGATTTTTTAATTTTAAAAAATATGATCTTAAGGTAATGTTGGCCTTCCATGTTTCCGGTAATTAACCTGCTGGTCTTCAAATCCAATATTCCATCACAGTTGAAACTGTTACCCGCCTCATCCAATGTATTATTGTTTATAACTAATAAAAATGCTTAATATTTTACAAGAAAATAGTTGTTTTTTTAGATAAAACCATGATCAGTTACATAAATCCTAATTGAGATTGGATCATTTTTTTGATGAATTTGAATTTTATGGAATTATAGAGTTAACTAGTAACCTGGTTGAACTGTCCAGTACAACCCGGTTGAACCATTTCAGAGCCCAACCCGGTATGTTTTAAATCCGGTTTTTTAAACATTGAGGAAATCCAAACCCGTGAATTTTGTGTTATATTTGTGTCGTGTTAGAAAGTTACACCTCTACGGCTCTACCTTGTGGAATCTGTGGTAAATATGTTGTTTTAAATGTCTTGATGGTTTATATACATCTTGTTTTGTGAACAAACCATCAGCTTTGAGGAAGTTGTAAGATGATGTATGCATACGGTTTTTGTTATTTCTACTAATTAACAATCAGACTTGAGACTACATGTAACCATACATACTTATAACAAGTGTATGTATTCTATAAGGCGAATTAATGTGAGTTTGTGACAGAGAAACATGGGTTGAACCGGAAAGAGTGAATGGGTTGAGTGGCGTTCGATCGGCGTTTGCGTCGGGTGTGGTGTCTGCGGCTGTTAGTGGCGATGGGTCATTGTGGATCTGGGGGAAATCAAAGCGTGGGCAGTTAGGGCTTGGATTTGGGATTACAGAGGCTGTTGTTCCTTCCAGGGTTAAAGTTCTTGATAAAGAAGAGATAATTAAGGTGGTCTTATTACCATTTCTAAGGTAGAATTAATG